>ML784611.1:507553-534030 GCA_009831015.1 Picea engelmannii
GATACTCTAGCAAGAAGTTATGATTGTTTTACCTGGAACACCTTCTTGAGACTAGTCAATAGGACTAGTCAGATACCCTATCTTACACAAGGTGTATCTACAAATTTAAGATGACCCAGAAGCTGAAATTTTTACCAAAGATAACTTACTAATTTATGTAAAGGGCTACCAAATTTTAGGGTCTGAAACATTACAGAAAATTTTTTATAGCAAAAATTCCGCAATGACTCATTTCAGGATGATTCCAGAACCCTATCTTGGACAGGTTGTATATCCAAAAGTATAAGGCCTCAGGAGATGAATTTTGAATCCAATGTAACTTGATCCATATAATAAATATCCTCCAAGTCGTTCCTTCTGAAACATTGTAGAAAAAAAGTTATAGTGAAAATTCCAAGGTGTCTCAGATGTAGCAACGAAACCCCAAGACCTTGAGCTCTGATACCATATGTTAAGAACCAAACATCAATATAGCATAGAAAAACCTCAAGAAAAGTACTCAATGCCTTGAAAAAGAGATAATTTCAGATAATAAGGCTCTTCGAGGGGGAAACCTCCTTTTACCCCACTTAAATGTTCAAGTACAAGATGATTCAAAATGAAAATGTCTCCTTGGTATATATAGGAGACTAGGAGGTATAATTACAACTAATGGCCTAAAGCCGACATAAATAAAATAACATTACTCATCTAAATTACAACTAATGGCCTAAAGAAAACATAAATAAAATAACATTACTAATCTAATATGCCCTAATTAAGGGGTAATGAGCCAATATTAGGGCTTAACATCTACAAGTGCCGAAGGGGGTAGCCAAGAAACATGCCCTCCTCCAAACAATCTCTCATCCACAAACGTATATATGGTTAGGGGTGATGCTTTCATAATGACTAGAGCACATGACTATAGTAAACCAAGTTCCTCTGAGAAGGGTAAAGAAGCTGAACTCTCATCTCTTCCTTTACAGATCGAGAAGACATTGGGAGAAACAATGACATGCATTTCAAAGGGTGCATTTAAGAAATATTCTCACAACCCAAACGCAAGGGCCACCCAGAATTACTCTGTGGTGGAGGATTTATCACAAACCCCTTATAAGATGTCTGCTTTGGAGGTCCTCCAAAGATTCCCTACTCAGAGGAAAGCCTTGTTAACTGATTTAGGCTCTACTGAGACTTGTAACCCGAGTACCATCATGCTAGATACAACCGACTTAAAACCTCGTCTGCCTTACCATGTAGCATTTCAGATAGTAGTGGCTCATCCCACGAAAACTTTTACATGGAATATCTTCTTCACGGTGGTTGACGAGGGTGCCTCGACATGAGTTATGTCATTAGCATGTTGGAAGGCCATTGGCTAGCCCGCTTTGTCTCTGTCACCTACTCTTCTCACTGCTTTTGATGGTCGTTCTTTCCGACCACATGGCATCGTTCCTTCTTTCCCTATGTAGTTAGGAGGGAAGACCATGTGTGTCGAAGTAGAGGTAGTCGATGCTCCCCTCGACTATAATCTCTTGTTAGGACGGAGTTGGACTTATGCTATGCAAGATGTGGTTGCTACAATTTTTCAAGTCTTGTTGTTTCCACACAAGGGTCAGATAGTGACCATTGATCAATTGTCCTTCTCTAGACCTGACCCAACTTTGGGGGCATCCACAGTTCCCATGATTGATAATCCTCAGCTAGGTGTCATTAAAGTAGGAATTGGTTTGTGCCCATCCTTGATGGGTACCTTTGATTACCCACCTCCTCATGATGATGTCAAGTTTATATCGAATCACCATAAGGTTGAGATTTTTCAAGTTTCGTCGTTCCACATGACTTACTTTGAGGATCCTTGGATTCTTCCTTCCCCATCAGCCATGATGGATGAGACATGGCACTCCGTCATGTCCATGCCCTTGTCGACCACTGAAGTAGCGTACTCTTTAGTCCAGTAAGCTTCAGCTAACCCTGATCCGACTCCCGCACAAGAGTTGGATCCACTTCTAGAGCCTATTTGGGCTTAGGGTTCTCTTGCTAGCATCGATTCATTAGACTTAGTCTTGCCTTCTAATGAAGCATTAATTGAAGCAGTGACCATCCCAGACAAACCTTGGGAATATCTTCATCACAGATCATATTTCCTCCCAGAGGTAAGCCAAATCGAGGTAGGAGAATTCACTATTACCATGACGAGAGATCAGCTATGTCCTATTAATCTCTTAGCTACACAAGAAATTTATGCTGAGGGGAATATGGAGACTATCGCTGAAACTATACCTATCAATATCTCCCGAAACCCTGGTGTCGTGGAGAATGTCTTCGTCGGAGCGGATTTCTCCCCCGAAGAGATTCAGATTTACATGGATCTTTTCAAATAATTCCGTGACGTTTTTGCCTAGTCTTATGAGGAAATGCCAGGTATCGATCCAAAAATAGTTGAACATGAAATCACAACATATCCTGATGCCAAGCCTGTTCGACAAAAACTTTGTCCAGTCAATCCTAAGAAAGCAACAACCATCAATATTGAGGTTGAGAAATTTCTCAAGGAAGGTTTCATTTATCCTATTCATTTGACTCAATGGGTGTCAAACCCTGTGCCGGTCAATAAAAAACAAGGCACGATTCGTGTATGTATCGATTTCCGTGATTTGAACAAGGCATGTCCAAAAGATAATTTTCCAACCCCATTCATTGACCAGATCATTGATGAATGTGCCGGTTGTGAATCCTTTTCATTCATGGATGGTTTTTCGGGATATAATCAAATCCAAATCAAACCTGAAGACCAACACAAAATGACATTCATTTGTCCGTGGGGTACATTCGCCTATCGTAAGATGCCTTTTGGACTTAAAAATGCTGGAGCCACCTTCCAGCGGGCCATGTCTTTTGCATTTCATGACCTCAAACATATATTCGAGGCCTATCTAGATGATTTAACATCATGATCTCACAAGCGAAAGGATCATCCTACACACCTCAGACTAATCTTCGAACATTGTTGCTACTTCAGGATTCGCTTGAATCCCAACAAGTGCATCTTTTGCGTAATGTCTGGATGTTTGTTAGGTTTCATCGTATCAAAAACAGGGATCATGGTTGATCCTCTTAAGATGGAGGCAATAATCCAGTTGCCCCCCCCCATGCACAATATTACAACTTCAAAGTCTTCAAGGCAAGGTGAACTTCTTACGACGCTTCATGACCAACTATGCCGAAATCACCAAGGGATTTATGCGTTTACTGAAGAAATATGTTCCCTTTTTCTGGGATGAAGCTGCTCAATGCTCTTTTGACGCATTAAAACACACCCTCACAACCGCACCTCTGCTACATCCACTTAATTATAACAAAGATTTCTTCTTATATATGGCTGTCGCAGAGTCAACTATAGGCATGGTTTTAGTTCAGGAAGACGATTCATTTTCAGAATACGTGATCTATTACTTGAGCCGAGGCCTCGTAGGACTAGAACTTAATTATTCCCATCTCAAAAAACTTGCGTTGGCAGTAGTTCATGTTGTTCAACGGTTCCGTCACTATGTTCTATTTCGCAAGACCACCGTCATCGCTGTCGTGAATCCATTCCAGTACATGTTGACATGACGAGCTATAGGCAGAAAAATCAGTAGGTGGATGGTCATCCTCCAAGAATTTGACTTAGACTTCATTTTAGCAAAGTCCAAGAAGTCATTGGTCTTCGCAGAACTTATTTTGGAACTTCCGGTTGATTCAGGTGACGTTGTGCATGAAGAATCGCCTATCTGGGGGGATATGTTTTTGATTGAATCTTCATACCCCTGGTACGGAGATATACTTATCTATCTCCATACTTTGAAGTGATCCACCTCTGCTTCTCGTGACGAGCATCGGTGGATACGCCATCAGGCTAGGAATTATCTCATACTCGATGATACGCTGTATTGGAGAGGTGTAGACTGCATCTTGCGTTGATGTCTCACTCATGAGGAGGCCGTCATAGTGCTCAACAATTGTCATACTGGAGTTTGTGGTGGTCATTTATCTGGGTTGGAAACAACCCAAAAGATTCTATGGCAGGTTACTTTTGGCTGACACTTATCAAAGATTGTATCGAATCGGTCAAGAAGTGCCATTTGTGCCAAGTCTTCTCTCGGAAGATGAGGGCACATCCCGCTCCCATGTTTCCTTTCATCACAGTTGGTCCCTTCACTAAGTGGGGGATTGATTACAGTACATGCAACCCCCCGTCAACAAGGGGGCACCGCTATATCATCGTAGCTGTCGACTACTTCACTAAGTGGGTCGAAGCTATGCCAACATTTAAAGATGATGGAGAGACTGTAGCTCTCTTTTTATTCAACCATATTATAGCAAGGTTCAGTGTCCCGAGAGAGATTGTCACTGATCATGGCAGTCACTTTCAGAACCAAATGATGTATGAATTAACATCAAAGCTTAGGTTACGACAGGAACATTCATCACCTTACTACGTCCAAGCCAATGGGCAGGTGGAAGCTGTAAAAAAAACTATTAAGACGATTCTATAGCGAACTATCAACTCAGCCAAGTCAAACTGGCATTTGATGTTATACTTGGCATTATGGGCTTACCAAACATTTGTTAAGACTGCAACCGTTTTCTCACCTTTTCAACTCGTTTACGGGTTGGAGGCAGTCTTGCCCATAGAATGTCAAATCCCATCTCTGAAATTGGTAGTACAGTTATTGCCAGACACTTCTCCACTTGAAGAACGGTTAGTACACCTTGAGCAGTGTCACAATGTGGCCCTGGCCAACGAGGCTCATAAACATAAGGTCAAGTGTCAATATGATAGGTCCGTTCATCCTCAGATTTTCTCTGAAGGCGACCTTGTCCTGGTCTATGACCAAGACAAGGACCCCCTGGGGGCAGGCAAGTTTAAACCCATGTGGTTTGGACCCTTCATTATAAAGGAGGTATTAAAAAAGGGTGCTTATCGTTTGGTTTATTTTGAAGGGAATGCATTGGTGGAGCCTAGAAATGGGCTCTACCTCAAGAAGTATTACTCATAGATAGGTCACTGTGGGTAACTCTTTGTAACATATGTATAGTCTTTGTACTATTACTTTTTTACATTTCTTTTAAAAAGTGTTATGGACGTGTCATTGATGTTATCTTCCATCAATATGGCAGATGTCAAGTGATTCCGAGGTGTTTGTTGGGTATGTGGATGGTGCTAGTCGACACACGCGGAGGCTTGCCTCCACAGCTTGGGTAATCTTTACACCACAGGGTTAGTTGTTATCTTCTGGAGGTATATGCTTAGGTGAAACCACAAATAATGTTGCTGAGTATAGTGCAGTTATTGAGTTGCTTCGTGACACCTTGTCATTGGGTATCTCTCATCTTCGAGTCTATCTAGACGCTCAACTGGTTGTGTCACAGCTAAACAGAATATACCGGGTTCATGATCCAACTTTACACTGAAGATTCCTTAGGGTACATTTCTTAGAACGCAACTTTGATTATATTACATATTTTCATGTTCCTAGGAGATTAAACCAAATCAAAGATAATCTAGCTCATCAAATTTTAGATTGGCATCTTTCCCACATATAAAAGAACATGGACATAAACATGTAAATACATTTGTGCACATAGAATCCATAAGACATAAAAAACATAAAAACCATATATATACATTATAAAATACTCAGAGTACATAGATGGACGCAAGCGCCTCAAAAATAGGAACAATAACAAGTCACCGGGCTTATGCCCTCAAATAATATATACAACAAGGTGCTCGCGGCACATAAAAAGTCTAAAGTCTGTTCAGGGCCTATGGGCCCTGTTATAATCATCTACAACATAGGCTAAACACCTAAATAATCAGACCCATGTCCAAGGTGCCCCCACAACATGAGGCTGCATGGATGGTGGCAGGTCCTCTATCTCTGCCATCGGGACTGTGTGAGTGAGCGCAGTGAAGTTCCACTCAACTCGTCTAAGGACCCTCTCAGCCTCTCCGACTGGAAGGTTCCCTGATACTGTTGCTCCCCCAGTGGCAGTAGCCGTGGCCTCTGGTCGTGGACGACGCCTGTTCCATGCATAGTCGGTAGGTCTCACGGGTCCCACATCTACATACAACAAATGTATCCGTCAAATACTCTGGCGTACAAAAAAAAATGATATATATAACAAAAAGACATAAAAATTACATATGCAAACAAAAGAAAAACTACAAAGGAGGAAACTTACCCATCTCCCCTCACTCCTCACCAGGAGGCACGGGTATCTCTGGATCTATAGAGAAGTCTATCCCTTCATATGGGTAGTCCTCGATAGCAGAGATATGTCGTGAAAACCAAGCAAAAAAGTTGTCGTCGAAGGCCTCAACCGTCCTTCCACCACCCTGTCACGGAAGTAACACTGCCCATCTACACACTATAGGGAAAGAGGCCAGATGTCCTCGTACTACAACCCGAGGACTGAAACACAGAACTCTCTCGAAAAAGAATGAACAAAAGATAGTCCTGAACCCGAAGTTCCTCTATGCCCGTTGTCGAAAATCTATCAATTGCCTCTTCATACACTCCAGCAGTGTGGTACTCCAATTAAAAATTTGTGCATTCATGCACTGTATAGCACAGTTCATCTGTGCGCGTGAAGCCTGATGCACGGTCATTGAGCCAGTAATCCGCCCAATAAGTAACAAGATAGTTTGTAGTGCTAAGTTGGTAATATTGCTAATGGGTACTTGGGAACTTGTACGTTCGGTCCCAGCCTCACAGTACTCAGCTATCAACTCTGAGATCTTGCTCAGCCCCACAGGAAAAGTTTGGAAGTTGACTGGTTCCCCTCTCCTTGAGAGGCCAGTCAGAAAGTAAATGTCCTTGGTGGTGGGCACCAATGATTGCTCCTCTAGAATAAAGGCCTCTACATCAGGATGCCAGTAATCAATCAAGGCGTTCAGTAGCCTTGGTTGCGTGCGCATAAAATAACATAAAAATAATTTGAGCAAATCGCATTTCATTAACACGGCCACAACATTTGGATCTGCAACAACCAACTCATTGATTGCCTCGTGCTCCCTTTCTCTCCACTGGACATACATCTTGCCAACACAACAAGGTAAAGGAGGGTCAATACTTCTTTTAATTTTCTTTTCCATCAATATAGGGGGTACACACGGTCTGTAGAGGTGACAGTCGCGTGTACACGCGGGTTGTCTCTGGACAGCCCACGTGTACCTAGGGCCGATCTTTTTAAGGTCGGCGCCCACCCAAAAAATAACTCAAATGACTAAAATGAAGTATTGACTAGCTAGATAAGGGAGTTTGTACTTACTTGGTCCAAGCAAAAGTTCGTTTCATCCACTGTAGCTCCCGGAATCACTATCTTTGGCAAAGGGGGTCTTTTGGCTCCAGAGTCAATTTCCAAATTAGCAATGGTGATAATGAGCTACCAGCTTCTATTTATAGACTTTTTGACCTCTTTTTGTCACTTTTTTGGCCCCCCTTATCAATTTCTTTATACAAAAAACCATTTAGAGTGATTTAGGAGTTATATGTGAGGGATTTGATCAGATATTGAGACAATTTTTTTTTTTGAGTTTCGAAAAAAATATTGATGGTCCATAAAAAAAAAAAAAAATCAACTTGAGCATATAGGTTAGGATACCACCCCAACTTTTGCATCTCGTTGCCTTTTTATTATTCTATAGGATCGATCCCATCCTGTTGTGATACGGAACCGTCATATCTACTCTAGAAGTGTCGCAACTTGGTGGTATAGCTTACCAGAACATGGATGCCCTAGGTAGGTCCTGGTTGCATTATGGTGTCCATGTCGTTTCTAAAAACACTATAGGCTCGGGAGTCCGTATAGTCTTTCCTGAATATGAGTTTGAGCCTCATTTGAATGAGTCTTTTTCACTCTTTGTCTTACCCTCAGGACTCCCAAAAAATAACGGGTCTCCTTTTAAGCCCTTTTCAGACCCTCTAAAAATGAAAAGATTGCCGAGTGATCTTGTGATCTTTCACGCTCATTAAACTGAAATTTGAAGTCACGTCTGTTCGGCGGTAGTTTACCCCTTTTTTGGTCTAGACAGTCAACTATACGAACAAAGGTATACTCTATCAAATTCCCATTCTTTAGAAGAGTATTCTCAGGTATAATTTTATTCCTTTTTTCGGGCCTAAGGGACTAAATTTATAAAAAAGAAACCCCCATGGAGTCCATAGTTAAGCTCATTTCAGACTCCCTAAAATTGAAAAGATCGTCGGGTGATCTTATTCTTTTACACTCGTTAAATTGGTCTAGAAGAATATTCCTGACGGAGTCCATAGTTAAGCTTTTTTCAGACTCCTTAAAAGTGAAAAAATGGCCAAGTGATCTTGTCCTTGTCACACTCGTTAAAATGGTTTTGAATTGACATCTAATCGGTGCTAGTTTATCCCTTTTTCGAACCGACTAGACTATTGTCGAACAAGGTACCCCAATGGAGTCTCCTTTTATGCTTTTTCAGACTCTCTAAATATGAAAAACCACTGATCCTACCTTCTCTGGGCTCGTTAAACTTACATCGAAGGACGTTACCATTGTGTGTTCTATCAACCGCATTTGCATACCTTATCCACCAGCCTTGTGAAAGTTTGCTTCTGCGTCTTAACACCTTTGGCCGCCAGAGGATTTTTCCCGAGTATCATTTTACCAGAACATTAGTCTTGTCCTTGTGCCTTGAGCTTGTATGTTTGCAGTACTCATTCCTCCATTGTAACGTAATATTCCTTTATTCTTTTTCAAAAATTACCAAAAAGAACAAAAAAATCAAATATAACCCAAAAAGAGGATGGGAAAAGTATTTTCTTTATTGGCATCATAATGAGTCGCTCTTGGATAAAGCACATCTGTCCATTTGATTATCAGACTATAGGATGTAGTATGACCTTAGGAAGCTTTTCTCGCTATATAGAGTTGTGTCCTCCACCGTTTGGTTACTCTTACAAACATATGGAGAGTTTGCATTGCCTCCTGCTTCGTAGACTTATGATTAACATATAAGTTGCCTGAGTCTTATCACTTGTTGTGTTGTTGTCCAAGGGAAGTTTGTCACTAAGCCTGAGTCATCCCCTCTACAATATGTCTCTTGTCCGCATACCTGGCCATCCTGAATGTCCAATCAAGTCTTTGTTCAAAATCACTGAAGCCTTTAGTCCAATCATCAAGATTATCAAGTCCATAACCGACAAGCCATCAAAGACCTCTGGGTAGTGTAGTCGTACACTCATATTACACTCCTACCCAAGTTTTAGAAGATTTTGAAGTTGTTGCTCGAGCTCTGAAGTACAACCATCCGGCCGAATCAACTTCTGAAAGATGGGTACTCTATATGTATATCTTTCTAATTTTGAGATGTAGATCCGTTGTATATTATTCGCGGCTACTCTTTATAGTTATTTGACATGGATCTATAGTGTATTTGATTGGTATCCATGGTTCTATTTTATCCCAAGAATGGGTATGCCCACCTCGATGAGACATTTGTTATTTTGCAGACGGTACCTCCTGGTTCCTGATCCTTGGGCTCACTCATTCAGCACATCAGTAAAGATTGGTAAAATATTGGTAATGTATTTCGGCCATTAGATGCTCTTCTGACCTCACACATTAGGGGGCATATGTTATAACCCTAAATTGCACCACACATGCTTACCTAGCATCAGGCCAACTCATATCCCTTCATTGCCAAAACATCTGCTGAACAACTCTTTGGAAATCCTCTTGGGTCAAGGCCCACGCGCTCTAACCCATTATTGCATGCGTGTGCACACTGGCTGGCTCACTACAACTCTCGTGTACCTAACAAAGCATGAAAAGAGGAAAGTTGCCGACAGAACAAAAATCTATGGGTCAATTAACTGAAACTCCTGTCCATGCATGGCCGAGGGTTCATCCAAAACCCTAGCTCCTTCTAGCCTATAAAAGAAGGGGTAGGGGTACCATTTGGAGGAGGAAAAAATATAGCGAAGAAACTCTGCCCATTTACAGAATCCATTGTCCCAACCCTTTAGCCTTTCCTCATGCCAAAGGAGATTTAACACAAATTAGTTGGAGGACATAAGAGGAGGAGCCTAGGATCAGGATCAAGGAGCAGTGGCCGGTCTCAACTTTGATTGTAAGTTTATTCATTTTTCAAATAATAAAAGAATACTTTTCCCGTCCCAATGCATGAGTTATCTATGGTTTGTTTAATTTATTCTTAATTTCTAACCCTCAAGTAGAGAAGTAGCATGCATGCATAGTCATTTGTCTTGATTGTAGGTCATCTTTGGAAGGAGCAGCACAAGCAAGTGGTCAAAGCGCAATGGAGGATCTACGTAGAACGTCGTAGACAAGGTTAGTAGTCATTCTCCATGCATGTATTGTGAAAGGGGGGTTTAAGCTGCGGGTTGTAGGTTAAGAAGTAATTTCTTTATGGTCAAAATATGCATGCAAGTCTGACCCTAGTTTGCTAGTCCGTAGGGTATTTTTCCCAACAACACCCATGCAATGGATTACAAGGCTCTACATGTCCAACATTATGAACCTTTTGGACATACCACACTTCAGGTGCGGTAAGAAAGTGGGCCTATGTGCCAAACAACTTGTGGAAAGGGTGCATGGAGGCATCCTGTGGATGGATAGGTTAGTCGAGATTGATGTGGCTTTGATCGCCAAAATTAAAGGTTTTCCCACTATTGGCGTGCAACCTAAAGAATACTTAGACAAAAAAGAACGCAAAAAATGAGATCATTGAGATAGTCAAGGTGCAGTTTGGAACCAACAAAGGGAACATAGGTATCGTTCTCAAGGACATCAATAACCCTACGAAATGGTTCACCATGAATCTAATGGCTTGAAAGTTATTGAGGAAATGCATAAAATAAGAGGCCCCACTAGGAGTCATAGCAGTTGTCACGTAGTGCACAAAAGGGGTAATTTTTAGCTAGGCACCATACCTAGTCAACCAATTCTTGATAGACTACAGGGATGTGCAGGATCATGGAACTGAGTTCCTTTATTCCTTGCCCATATTTCTCATAGATTTGGTATGTTGGAAGGAATCGAAGTGCTAAACGTTTGTAGATAGGACGAGGAAATGCTACACATCTAGATATGAATCCCTATGGAAAGCGAAGGATAATAAAAATCAACAAGAAAACAATGCAGTGTTTGCAATTTTTTTGGAATACATGCAACATAGAACAACCAATGTATGGTGTGTTCTAGTGGAGGTGGTATAGGAGTATGAAGGGATAGCCATGTTTAAGGAATCCATGCACCATATGTGGATCCAGGTCGCAAGGGATCCAAAGAAAAAATGGTTGGAGATGTAGTATCGTGTCTCAAGGGAAGAGGTGGATTCGATCATCAAAGATTGGCCCGCACAGTGGAAGGTGACAACAGGAAAGACAACAACCAAATGCAAGGATCAGATAGAGGAATGTCCCTCAACAAATACAAGTAGCCTAATTACCAATACTAGGAAGGATGCGACGTTCACTCAAGCATCTATAAGAAGCACAATGACAAAGAGGCCAAGGGGGATAGAAATGGTTCCCAGGGCAGAAGTTCAGGTGGATGCCAATAATGGAGAAACATCTTAGGCTAAAGAAGAGGGGGAACAAACAATGAATATTTGAGTGCATCCCTCACTAGAGAAAATAACTACAATTCAAGTGGTGGAAATGTGTAA
The DNA here is from genome assembly GCA_009831015.1 of Picea engelmannii. NCBI lineage: Eukaryota > Viridiplantae > Streptophyta > Pinopsida > Pinales > Pinaceae > Picea > Picea engelmannii. Next base: position 519,246 of record ML784611.1, read on the forward strand.
GATAATGAAATACATGAAGAAGCCACCAGTCATCACCCTGATAGAGGATGATGTTGAGCTCATAGTAGAAAAGGTCTAGGACAGGGAGGAAGATGTGGTCCACATAGCTGAGGCACAAAGGGAGGATATCATGGTGAAGTTAGTGGACTTTCATGATGCTCTGCAAAGAATGCAAAATTTTACAACACAACAGGTTATAGTGTAGTATCTGGAAAAGACACAACAACCCTCTGTGTAGAAAGAACGAGAGGAAACAATGGAGACACTGGTGAAGGGAAGTAACACTTTCATGGTCACCCATCAGACACTACAAGTTTATGAGGAGACATCATGGAAACAAATTGGGTACATTGACCAACTTGAGATGGTAATGGCACAAATACTTACAAAGGAATTGTATGGCTTGTAGGCAAGCATCATGCAAGAGGTCCACTCCATAGCCTGTGCAAATGCCACCAAATTGGAATTTGGAAAAGAAGTAAATGAAGTACTACAAATCACATGTGATCAATTGACTTTAGAGAAGGAGGAGGATATGAAAAGAGTGGATAGATTGGAGAAGGGATTGAAAACAGTCTACAACAACATCCTTGACTATGCACATGAGCCAGAAGACACACCTGAAGGGAAATTTCAGAAGATTTCATAGGTCATGGAGTGGTACCAAAAGGATATTACAAAGCTCACAGATAAGATGACTCCTTCTACACCTCTGTAAGTCAGAGAGAAAAGGGAACATGAGGCTACTTCTTATCCACAATTTTGGTCATTGAGATGATGTTATGATAATGTCATGATGATGGAATATCAATCTCTTCACTAAGAACATTTTCCTGAGAAAGGTTACACTTGTCAGCTTCCAGAAATCATATTTTAAAGATAGTTCGCAGGCTGCATATATACTCTCCTGCGAGAATACTTCATTCTCACAGGCTGCATTCAGCTGGGATGCGAACTTCTCGCACTGTACTCATGGTTAGGGTGTGAACATGTTTTTAAAGGAGGAAAATGGATAAGTTCTCGATCCTTCTAGAAGGAATCTTCTAGAAGGATGAGTTGGCTTTCGAATGGTTGGCAAAGTACTGACTTTCCAGACATCTTGGGATCATTCCCTATCCAAGTAACTAATCTATCTTCTCCTATATATTGAGGAGATTGCTCATGGAAAAGGTTAGAAGCAAACTAGCAAGAGATTGATTGGAGAATTAGTGCAAGACTGTATGGAGGAATGATGCTACAGCAACTAGAGACAACAGTAAGGTCATCATATGTGGTTGATTTTCTTCATGCATGAGCAAGTGTGTGTGTCAGAGCTAGGATCCATTGAAAGGAGACCTACGACATCAAGGCTCAGGTTGTAAGTTTCACTTTCAGTTAATTCAATATAGTAATATGTCCCTTTCCCATAAAGATGATGTCACTTTATTACATAATTCCTTGATCATATGTATAGACTAGCCATTGAATATATTATTATGCCTTCACTTCGATTGGTTTGCATTGTTGTTGTGATCTGAACGGTGCAAGAGCATTGGAGCAAAGCTTGGAACAACAGAGATAAGGAAAGCGTTCATAAGGTATGTCCACGATCCTTACTTCTTAGTTCATTCAATAGGTCAAGTCTAGGGAAAGTGTATTATTCTGTCCTGTTTTGTTCTAGATCCAGGTGGATGTAGGGAGATTGGTCTGTGTCCGCACTCACGAATTTATCCTGAAACAAAATTGGCGACTCCACTGGGGAGTATCCCTTTGGTATTTTTGGTTTTTTGAACTTTTTGTGGCCATTTTCTCTATTTTCCTTTTTCTCTTGATTTGTCAGTGTCTGAGTCCTCAAGATACCCCGAGGGACCTTCTGGGTCTATTAGCCAGTTTGAAATTTACTTGCTTTTTCAAAATTTTCATTAGTTTCATGGATTCTCGCACTGTCACCATTAGCAGCCTGCGAGAACCACTGAGGTTCGCACCTTGCTTATATATTCCAGTGCGAATTGTTCGCATTCTGCATCACATTGGCCTGCGAGAACAATCTATTCTCGCACTGTGCTACACACTGGCCTGCGAATGTATTTTTTGAAATTTTTGGATTCAAGTTCTGACTTTTGCAATTGCTCAGTAAGGTTGATTTACATCTTTTTGACACATTGGATCACTGGCTTACATATCTTTTTCTTTTATTTGCTTGCTGGATCTGATCTAGGGTTTCTAGGATTTTCTTGCTTTGGTAACTTGACTTTCATCTCTTATCCTTTATTGGCATTTTTCTTCTCTCTGATTACTAGAGTTGAATGTGTCGTGTTGGTTAAGAATCAGTGATTGATTGGAAGTTAAGTGTTTGGTGTTTCTTGTTTGATTGTTGGTTCGAAAGGACAATTTTCATTTGCATTAAGAAACTCCTTGGTTTGCTTTGTGTTCTTACTTTCATTGAAAGTTTTGGTTGAGTTGTCATTGATTGTTTGATATTGGTGATTTGATTTTCTTTTCTCTGTCATCGGAGTTCTTCTTGGAAAGTGAACCACTTGTTTTCTTTCAAGTTTTGTTTTTGCTTTTGTTGAAAACATTGAAAATCAAAGTTTTAGAGTATTAAAGTCTTGAAAAAGAAATTTAGAAAGTGCTCATTGCTATATGATTGTTTGCATTGGTATCTGAAAGGAAATTGAGCATTGCATTTGCATTGTAGTAATTTAGTTTGATTCGGAAATTGTTCTCTCTCTCCCATAACTAGGATTCATTAAATGAAAAGACTTATATTTCATCATATCCTTGCATTATTTGGGTCAGAGTCACACATCATGAGTTTCACTTCCGTTACCTGTGAGTAAACAACAACCATTAAAAACATCATGTAATATTAAAATTGATCTAGTAACTCTTTTCTAGGGCTCGTTTACACCAACATTTAGCTAGGCTAGTGCTTTGGAGTAGGAAGAGAGACACACTCTCCAAAAGCTCAAAAACACACAATAGTATCTTGAGTTAGGGAGTGTAAAATTCCATTGACCGCATATTGTCCTGGGAAGCTCGTCTAACACAAGGGTCAAGCATTAGGTCGCATTGGTGTTGGCAGAGATACTAACCTTCTTTGTTGACATCGGTGTAGAGATTGAACGTATTATGGGGATCACTCCGAGGTATACCCACAATTATGAGTGGAAGCCTTTGAGTTGGTTTCGGGCTTGATACCCTGCCCTTGTGTGTGGATAGAACTGACGATTATTTCCCCAGGCAGTACTGTTGTCTATGGTGACCTTAGTGGCCTTTCTCTCTAGGTACTTACCCAAGGTGACTGTGGAGGGGAAAGTCTTCACAGTACCTGGAATCGACGTTGATCAAACTCACCCGGCCTCCTTGGAGGGTATACCCACGATTATGTGTGGGAGCTTACACCAGGGTGTAAGTCTATTAAGCAGGTTGTCAACGTAACTTTTCCACCTTAGCCCCGCCCCTTCTCATCTCGTTGTTGCGACATTGGATTTCATCACCAACTAGTGGCTTCGATATTAGAAGGTATTGTTTGCTTGGTGATTGCTTATAGATTTTGTTTACTAGTGTGTGTTGTTTGTTTCTCGTAGTTGACCTATTTTGGGTGCAATCCTATTTTGGGAAGAGAAGGTATATTTTTGGAGTGCACTCCTTAGGAGGAAGAAAATAAGCATGTAGAAAAAGAAGGAATAGTAGCATGCATGAGAAAAAGAAATGTGGCATGCATGCATACATGCCTAACCATGTTAGGGTTAAGTTTTTTGACAATAGTGTAATGGCTATAACACAATAGAGTAGTATAAATAAATACCTAGTAGGTCTAGGTTGAGGTTATTTGATTATTGTGGTTTCGTGGGTTGTTGAGTATTTTGTTATCAATTTTTATGTTTTTGTTGTTATTGAGTCAAATAAGATAGGTTTTGAGGGTTAGCTCACAGGATGTGGAGCCTGGTGTGATCTAGTTAGCCTCCCAGAGGGTACTTACTCTCCTTTTGATTGTAATCCTGAAGATGTAATGCACACAATCCATATTTTGCAAAAGAATGAATAAAATAGAAGAAGAGACAAATATTTGTGGATGTATCCCCAGAAGGGGGTGAACCACAATAAATACAATGTGTTCATGTGTCTGAATGATGGTTTGAATGTTATGCTATGTATCAATTAAAGAACGAATTCTTAAATTTGATTTGTTGGAAGCAAACCAAAGTGGAAAGCAAGGTGATTTTGGGAAAGAAAGCATGCAGGAGGAAAGCTACAGCTGGAAGGAAGAAAAACACGCACGCATGCATGGAAGACCTAACGATGATAGGGTTAGGGTTTTTGTAATGTATTCTAATGGATGAAGAACCAAAAATGTATAAATATAGTTGTTGTAATGGAGGGGAGAGATGAGTCATAATTGTAGAGTGTTGTTATAATGAGTCGATATGTAACATTTTTCTATACGACCTATTTTTGTAAGTTGTTGAGCTAGAAAGGCTAGAGGAGGGTAGATCTCGAGGATTATATCACAGGCTGAGGAGCCTGGTGCGATCTAGTCCGCCTCATAATATATCTCAGCCCAACTGAAGGGAATTGTGAAGCACATGACGTTGTAATGACAAAACAACGATAATAGAAGAGCCAAGAACCAAATCATTTTGGACATAGCCCATGAGGGGGTGAACCATGGTAATAACTACATTATGTGATTGAATGCATGTATTTCGTTATCATCTCAGCAGATATAGATTGTAATATTCCAGATATAAAAATTATGCAGAATAGAAATAAAATGCTCAAAATGGAAGATGAACAACAATATAACTAGAATAACACCACAATAATAATGAAATGATAACAAAATAACACCAGAAAGAGAACTTTGATTAATGAGAGCAATGTTCATGAGCCTCTTCGAGCGGGAAACCTCCAGTCAAGCAGAGCTCTATTACAATAATATCCAAGCTAGGGCTCACATACCCTTGACTCCTATTTATACTAAATATGTCTATCAAGAGAACCATCTAGAGGAAGATCCTTATAGAAGAGGAAGCTTCTATTAGGTCTTCTTACATTCAATTTATTCTACCTTATTGCAAGGCATTATTAGTATTGAAATTTATTACATTGGAATACATTGTTCTACCTATGTAAGGGGTTAGGTCCTAACATGTATGCTCCCTTAAAAACAACCTTGTCCTCAAGGCTTGAGATGTGGAAATTGATACAGAATGGTAGTTGGTTCCCAAGTGGCATCTGTTGGAGTTGTATCTATCCACTGGACTAACACTTCCTTGATGGTTCGCTGACATAGGCAACGCTCATGCTGGTCCAAAACTGCTTGTGGTTGTAGCCAAATGGAGCCTTATTCATCCAACTCAGGAAGGTTGGTTTGAGTTTGGAACTTAGTTCCAATCACCTTCTTCAAGTATGAAACATTAAAAACAAGATGTAGCTTAGAATGACTCAGCAAAGCTAACTGATAAGCCACCTGTCCCACATGCTTGGGAACTGTATAAGGACCATAAAATTTGGGCGCCAGCTTCTGAAAATGGTCGGCCTTGAGGGAATTTTTCTTGTAAGAATGCAGTCGAAGAAACACCTGATCCCCTTCTGCAAATTGATGTTCAGAGTGACCTTGATCCTCTTGTTGCTTCATGTGATTTTGAGCCATGACCAAATTCTCTTTGAGGGTATGAAGAATAGCCTCTTGAACTGTAAGTGTTTGGTCAACCTCCTGGATGTTCGAGACACTTGGTAAATATGAGAGGACTGAAGGTGTCTTTTGTCCATAGACCGCTTCAAAAGGAGTCATGTGTGTAGTTGTATGGTATGAAGTGTTGTACCACCATTCAACTAGGGGTAACCATTGAGCCCACTGATTTTTCTTTTCCGATGCAAAACACCTCAGATATGTTTCCAAACACTTATTGAAAACTTCAGTTTGACCATCCATCTTGGGATGATAAGCTATGTTGAGATGCACTTGGGTGCCTTGTAGCTTGAATAGTTCTTGCCAAAAATTTCTGGTGAAATTTGGGTCACGATCAAAAACAATAGAATGCGGCATGCCATGAATCTTGAAGACCTAATCCATGAAAAGTTGAGCCACTATGGATGTTGTAAATGGGTTTTGAAGAGCATAGAAATGAGCATACTTGGAAAGGTGATCAATTACCACCATGATGATTGATTTATTACCCAATTTAGGTAATCCTATAATAAAATCCATAGAGATATCCCTCCAAATAGTAGGTGGAATCGGAAGTGGTTGCAGTGTGCCTAAAGATTTGAATGTTTCTCCCTTGTTGCGTTGACACACATCACATTCAGCCACAAAATTATGAACATATTGTTTAATACCATCCCAGAAAAAAGAACGTTTCACCCTGTCATAAGTTTTGGTAAGCCTGGAGTGCCCAGCTATGGGTGTATCATGAAGCTCACAAAGCACCGTGCATTTAAGTTTTGACTGTTTACTTAAATACAAATGACCTTTGTATCGAAGATCATCATGGAGCCATGAGTACCCTGGGAAAATTGGAGAATTGGATCACAATTGTTGTATAATATGCAAACTTTTGGGATCATGTAGCCATTCCTAGAAAATGACTTGGAGCCAATCAGGTACAATGAAGGAGAGAGAAAAAAGGGAGCCTTCATCTTCATATTTTCAGGAAAGTGCATCTGCCACCACATTGTCCTTTCTTTTCTTGTAAATGATCTCATAATCATATCCAAATATATTAGTCACCCATTTTTGTTTCTCTGGGGAGGAAATGCGTTGTTCTAGAAAATACTTGAGGCTTTGATGGTCTGTCTTAATTTGGAAGTGTTTCCCTAATAGATAAGGGCACCAGAAATCAATGACATGAATAATAGCCAACATTTAATTTTCATCGATTGATCTTCCCAAATTTCATTCAGATAATTGTTTGTTGGTAAAGGCCAAGGCCTACCCTCTTTCATAAGGACAACGCCAATACCTTTCCCTGAAGTATCACATTCCAAGACAAAGGTCTTTGTGAAATCCGGAAGGGTCAGGACTGGAGTGGTGCACATGGCCATCTTCAAGGTTTGAAAAGATTGAGCAGCTACTGGGGTCGAAGTGAAAGAATTATTTTTAAGGAGTGTCGTGAGAGGTGTTGCAATCTTTCCATAATTCTTAACAAACTTTCTATAATAACCTATTAGGCCCAAAAATCCTCACAACATTTTGAGAGTCTTTGGATGAGGCCAATATTTCATAGCTTCAATCTTTTTAGGATCCACCCTGACGTCATTCTTGCCAACAAGATGGACCAAGTACTCGACTTATGAGGTGCCAAAAGCACATTTAGATTGTTTCGGTAAAAGTGGTGCTGAGAGAGTAGATGGAGAACTTGTTCCACATGACCAAGGTGGTCTATCCAGGTTTTACTATAGATGAGGATATCATCAAAGAAAACTAAGACAAAATGACAAAGAAAGGGGCGAAAGACATGATTCATGAGGCTTTGGAAGGTGGAGGGGGAATTACACAAGCCAAAGGGCATGAACAAAAGCTCATAGTGGCCCTCATGAGTTCTAAAGGTAGTATTAGGAATGTTTGCCTCTTTCATACATTCCTAATACTGGGTGCCACTCAATTCATCCAAGAGGTCATCAATGAAAGGAATGGGAAATTTGTCTTTAATGGTGAGTTTGTTGATGGCACAGAAGTCAAGACACATTCACCAAGAACCTTCTTTATTTATGGCCATGACCACATGAGAAGAGTAGGGGATCGTACTAGGGTGGATAACACCTACATTGAGCAATTCTTGAACCATTTTCTCAATTTCATTTTTTTAGGAAAAGGGGTGACGATAGGGAATGATATTGGAAGGGAGGTTTCTTGGTATAAGGGGAATGGAATGATCATGAACACCATGGGAAGGCAGGACCCCTCAGGGAGTGGAAAATACCACTTGATGTTTAGAGAGGATGGATTGGAAGTATTGCAACACAAAGGGTGTCTCAGTTTCCTGTATGGCATGGATTTGGGAAATAACGCCAGGATGACCTTTTTTGAGCATATTTTCCATGCGATGGGAACTAATGATCTCTGGTGAACCAACAGTGATGAATTGAAACTTATATTTTTGGCCCTCCTGGTTAAATTGCATGGTTAATTCCTTGAAATCCATGAGAATGGGACCCAAAGTCCTTAGCCAGTCTGCACCCAACACAATGTCACAACCACCCATGTCGATAACAAACATATGATATTTCAGGTGGTAGTCACCAATTTGGAGATGCACATTTTCACAATGCCCTCCACATTTCATGGATCCTCCATTGGCAATCACGATTTGGAAATTATTGACTGCATCGATATAAAAATGAGTTTCTTGGGTAATGCAGTGATGAATAAAATTATGGATGTTGTCACTATCAACCAGAATGATGGCCTTCCTATGATTGATCTAACCAATTGGCTTGAGGGTTTGGGGAGTAGAGAAACCAGTGAAATAATTTAGGGAAATGACCGGTTCTACTTTGAGAGGGTCTGAGGGAGGGGTTATGTCCATGGTTTCAGGTGACTCAGACACAAGGGGAGTTTCAACATCCTCTTCCAAAAAATCCTCTAAGATGGACATAAAAATCTTTTGTTTCTTGAACTTGTGTCCTGGAAAATAGTTTTCATCATAATTATAACAAAAGCCTTTGAGTTGGCATTCAACCATTTCATCTCTGCTCAATTTTTGGATATTTAGTGGAGCAAAGGGAGTAGTGGGATTTACTGGCTTAGTGCGAGGAATAAAGGGGGGTTTCTAGTTTTGAGAAGATACAACCTGTTGTTCTTCTTTATCTCTTTTAGCATCCTCCAGCCAACTCTAAGGCCGATCCATGAGGACATGGGCATGAATCTCATCCTTGAGGCCACTGATAAAACATTCTCTGAAAAAGGCATCAGACATGCCCTCTGTCCGAAAATCTAGGTGCTCAAAAGAAGATATAAAGTCTTCCACTATTCCTGATTGTTTCAAATTTTTCAAATGTCCTAAATGGTTGGTGTCAGTGTCAAAGCATTCATAAAGCTCTACCACAAAGTGTTTCCAAGAAATATACCCTTGACGAGAAGTTTTTCTCCATTGCCACCATTTACACCATTGCCAACGTTCTTTATCTAGATGGAGAACAACATATCGGAGTTTGGACAAGTCATCTGTAATGTTGTATAAAGAGAAATAATGTTCCATTTGGTTTACCCAACCAGTGGGATCTGAGCCATCAAATTTGGTCACATCCACCCATGGAAGGTGTAGGTCACGCTGAAAGTGATGGGGCTGAAAATTATGGGAATGAGATGAAGTTTCAACTTCGGTATGTGGGGGTGGTTCATATGAAGGGTTATCTGCAGGGATATGAATTTTGGTGCATATCATCAAACCAACATATTCAGGCTGGGCAATCATGTCTTGTTTGAGTTCCTCGATTGAGGTAGTGATGGAGGATTACATGGTTGTATTGATGGTGACAACATTGGAACTGATATGTGTCACTTCTTGTTGGGTCTCTGTGAAATTAGATTGCATGGTATTGAAGCGTTCTTCCAAGTCTTGGCTATGGGTATGCGCCATGATGATGAGGGAACCAAAACGGGGCATGTGGGGTCAAACAGTGTGCTAAAAAATGATATGTATGAATGGGATAAGGGAGAAGAGATAATAATGGTGAAAAAATTTCCATATATATATATATATATATATTTGTTTACACTTGTGGAGTTATACTTCGGTCTAAAGAATATTGCAGTGATGAAATGCCCAAATGCTTAACTAGGAATAAATGTGCAGTGATTTGGCAACCCGAACATAGTTGCACGACAATATATCTTGTCTATTTTAACTTTTTTGTTTCCATCCCCATGGGTTAGGTATTCAAGGGTTCTACAAACAAGGGTTTTCCCTATGTTATAGCTCTCTGATATACGTGCAGGGTCCAAAAGTATTACTCGACCCAATATCTTAGGGGACTAACTAAGGAGGTTAGACCATGCCCTTAGTCGTACTACCCAACTACCTAGGTACTAGAGAGTATCTTCTTGAGTGTTGTTCTCGGTGGCACTATAGCAGTCGGGCAACCGATCGGTTTATTTACAGAGGGCTTCAGGAAATGTAGGCCGATCCGTACACAGGTGTTGTCTGATGCGCTACCACTCGAAGGGATACCAACAGGGGTTACAAGGGTGGCCAACAGATGTACACTTAAGAACCACTTGTATTTCATGCATGTATGAATCCCTCAACCACGGGTTTATGTGCGTAATGGAAAATCTTTGTGGCTTAAATATGTTAGAATACGTCTCTACCCTGGAAAAAAATTAACCCACAATTTTCTACCAAGGAAAGTGCTCTGATACCACTTGTAATATTCTAGATATAAAAAGTATGCAGAACATAAATAAAATGCTAGAAATGGTAGATGAAAAACAATATAACTAGAATTACACCACAATAATACTAAAATGATAACAGAATAACACCAAAAAGATCACTTCGATTACTGAGAGCAATGTTCACGGGCCTCTTCGAGGGGGCAACCTCCAGTCGAGAGAGCTCTATTACAATAATATCCAATATAGGGTTCATATACCCTCGACTCCTATTTATACTAAATATGTCTATCAAGAGAACCATCTAGAGGAAGATCCTTCTAGAAGCGGAAGCTTCTATTAGGTCTTCTTAAATTCGATTTATTCTACCTTATTGCAAGGCATTATTAATATTGACCTTTATTACATCGGAATACATTGTTATACCTACGTAAGGGGTTAGGTCCCTAACATAGATGGGCTAAATGAATGAGTCATTATATTTCTTGCATTAATTGAGAATAATGGTATACTGTGTTAATAAGCTATAGTATCACTCCCTGTATCCAGTTATCAGATCTCCCACATAATCCTAGGCTGTAAACACATGAATATTGCAACCACCCATTAAGACTATCTCAGGTGAGACGGCACGGGGCACCCTAAGCATTGCGTTGCCTTCTGGTTTACCATGAGGGCCAATAGTTTTAGAGGCTTTGTTGGAAACCCAAAAAGACATGAAACTTGGTTCAATAAAACTCAAAAAGGATATAAGACAGATAATCCAAAAAATGGTTATGTTTCCATTGGTAGGAACAAAAAAGGATTGAGTAGATGAGGTAAGTCGAAGGTCTGTCGGAGGTAGATCAAGAAAATATTAGGGCAGAGAGCAATGAGCCACTAGAAGGGGATGTTGAGACCATGGAATCCCACAAACGAAGACATTGAAAGTTGGCTAAGGACAAAAGAGTTGGAGTTTTTACAGAAATATAACTGAAACCCTAGAATAACACCATGTAAATATCTTGAGAAATACGTGTTTACTGATTTACACGAAGTCTTTTTCTATGATTTTCCACATTTGTTGCAGGAGTGGATACTAAGGTTGAAGGATAACCACGCAACAAACTGGATCTAATAGTTAGAGTGGACCCCAGTACAGATTGAGTAGTTACAACACGTGAACACCAAATTCACCCACGCAGTAGACTTTTGGCTCGATAATATTGTGGCAGGCTTTATAACATATTTTGCAGTAGATACAATGAAGAATGGGTAGAGGATCCCCAGGCTATGGAGAAGATTGAGGAAATCCTTCAGGCAACATATGAGATGATCTGAAAATAGAAGGTTGACTTGTTATGCTATGCAAGCACCCTCTACTTCATTAAAAAATAAACTTTACAGGACCTTGCTTCATGTGTTAAAATATGCAAGATAAAATCATGTGTTAAGTTTATGAATCTTCTTTTGAATGTTTATGTGTGAGGAAATGTTCTTTTATATGGTTAAATATGTACTTTAAATAAATACACAACAACATAACTTGCAGCAAATAAACCATCAAAATCACAACAATAACAACATGATAAAGGAGTTCACCCCTCTCTGGGCTACATCTCCTTGAGCCTCCATTAATGGACTTGGTTCTCTGGGATTAATTTGTCAAAATTTCTTTACAATATTCTTCTCAACTCCAATGGAAATTCTGACTATACCATTGGGATCAGAACACATAAAAACCCCAAAAATGACTAATAAAACTCTGAAAACGGATCATGGCTCATCCGGGCATGACCTCTTCTACATGTGGCCATAATCTTCCCTGAGATTGTCTTTGGAAAAAATCCCTGCAAAAGTCCTCAAAAGCCTCTTAAACCTGTCCCAATGTGTTCAGAGCATAACAATTAGCCAAAAATGACTATTTAGTCACAGAAAATAAACTTGGACTCACCAAAACATGATCTCAATCAATGAGGGCTTCAAGCTCCCTGGAGCTTGCTGAAACTTCAATGGCTAAAAACCTACAAAATAATTCTTCAAATGGCCTTGATAATAGTGCCAATGGATTTAGGACATCCAAAAACCCCTAGCTGGGCTTTTACGGCACCTCAATCGGCCAAAAAATGAGAAAGATAGGCCTCCTGCCATCCTCTTCCTTCAAGCTTGTTGGCTCTGGTTCGCCAAAACACACCTCTGTGTGCTTGAACCCAGAACACGCTCCAAAACATGTGCTTAAACCTAGCACTGTGCATAACCAAAAAACTATCCAAATTGTAGGACGGTGATGGGCGCGCCAGCCCCTAACTGCCTAGCTCTCGGGCACATTGGTCCTCCATACGACCGCCGCAAAAATAAAAAGGGCTAACCGTTTCAAGGAAAAATAACAATGAAACATGTGGCGAGAGGTTGTTAACTATTTTGAACCAATTTCAAAACCTGCGCGCATAAAACACATGGTCACATAGCATAATACACATGACCGCGGGCTCCATTAAAAACCCAAACTCCGCGCGCAAGTTACATGGTGGTCATATGTAAATACATGCGAGCGGGGCTTCATTTGAAATACAAACTCTCATGCACCCTCTCCATGTGGTAAGTGGTCTCATGGCAATACAAAATACCGCAGGCTGGGGCTAAGCCCCAGCCCGACCCCCCGCCAACATACACAATAGTTCAATTCAAATAAATAAAAATACATATGTTGAATAAGAACCACCATGTGGGCTAGTGGTAGCCCACACACTACCAAAGTGTTGCCAAAGGGGGAGGTTCAAGGTTCGATACCCACGAACACCAATAAAATTTTGAACCTCTAATAATGGGGTGCCATGTGGCAGCCCATGACTGGGCCACGTTGCACCTCATAATTTTCCAAAGACCATGCCACATGTCACCAACAGATTCACCCAAAATCTACCAATAAATGAATTCCACATTAGCATGTGCCAACTCAGCTCTACCACGTCACCTCTGCCACGTCAGTGTATAGTCATGCCACGTTAGCATCCCTTTTTTTACCTATTTGATGATTCGAACAGATTGTGATATCTCTCTCTACCGATGCCCATTTGAGACGAAACAAATTGCGTTGGGTTCGCAATGATGAGGGCTACGCTCCTATTCATTTTGAGGCAATTTCGAGAATGTTGATTTTTGAGCTAAATTTTGACCCCTGGTCCAGATTTTGATCACGCCTTCCCACTGAAAGGATTTTGGACCCACAAAATATTATGATCATCTGTTTAAGCTTCAATACTATTTTTCTTTCAAGTTCTATCAACTGATTCTACTTGAAAATCCTTTTCGACAATCACCTGGATACCTGGACATGCCTTGCACTGCAACTGACTATGTCCCTCAACCACTGTTCTCTGGTTGCTGCTAACCTATTGTTCTCTTTGTGCTTGGAATACTTCCAACCTTTCAACTGAGAATCAAGTCCCTCTTTCAAACTCTTTGGCGTCAACACAATCAGCTCTCCAATGGCTGCAAAAAATTTCCTGCGACATCTTGTCACAAGCCAAGAAAACCATCAATCTTGGAAAGAAATTTATACAAGATTGAAAATAAAGCCAACAAAGTCTTTTTCTCTTCAAACAAACTATCACATCTTGTACTTCATCAAAGCACATGGTGTTTTCCTGCATCTTTGTGTACTCAAAATCAACTTACAAACCAACAAACACCATCGACTAAACACAAGTCGAAAAACATGATCGACACACATAGTCATCAAGACAACATCGACACCAGTCGAGACTCATTTGAAACATATCAACCTTCCAAAATGACAAGTCGACAAACATGATACACAATCATGTTACAATCATGAGTCATTCATGATGAACTATCACTAGGTTCACTGCTTATACATACACAAAAACAAATGCATGTGCATGAATCTTCAACTCTCCTTCCATTACAAACATAAGTACATAAACCCGAAACATGTGGGTACATAAGAGATGAATATGAAAAAGATATATGGCTGTAACAAGTGAACATCATATCCATCTTTTACATCCTTCTGGCGAATTTATGCAACAACAAAAATACCTTCAAAATGAATTGCATTCACATGCAACTTGCATCATGCAAGTTGTGATAAACTGCTGCAACTTGTCATACTCTCAACATAAATGCATATATAAAGCTGAAATATGCATCTACAACAGAAAATGCAAGCCTTACTTGCTCAAGAAATCCAACCATTTCTTACCAAGCCAATTCAACGGTGACTTTTTCTGCTGAACATCGTCCTCTTGTGAATCATCTTGACTCACATCGATGATGGAATCTCCTCTTCCATTCTTGCCAATATATTTATCCAACTACTTCTTGTGCTGTGGATGAGTGGTTGGATGCAATGTCCAACATTGGTCAATGAGATGACCCCTCTTCTGACAATGAGTGCAAATCTTTTGCATCCTCTTTTCACGTTGTCTTTGCTTATAAAGTTTCCTGAAAGTGGTCAAT
>ML784611.1:541795-567234 GCA_009831015.1 Picea engelmannii
CCATGAGAGCTCCTCTCCTTTTATAAGTTGAAGAGGATAAGGTGAGGAGGTTAGGATGATCCCACTAAATCATGAAAGTGAGTAAAATCCAAACCATTTGGATGCCACCTCACCATGGAAGTTTCTCCTTCTAGAAGATTCGAGAAAACACTCGTTTTTTCCACGTGTAAGCATTCTCGTACCCTGGTTATAGTGCAACCTGTGAACTGTTCACACCCTAGCTATGATGCAGCCTGCAAGAATCAGGCATTCTCGCACCCTAATACATAGGCAGCCTGCAAACTTCCTTTTTTATAAGGTTTTTACACAGGAAAATGCAACTTCTTTTCTCAGGAAAAGTTCTTCTCCCTTCTCTCTTCAGGAACTCAGGCCACTGACCCCTCTTAAGGAAACATATAGGTTTGCATCATTAACGGTCATAGGGATGACGAAAATAATGTGTAACAGTAGAAGTCTTACGAAAAATGTTAGAAATATGTATACAATGCCATATATCACTAAACATAAAGAAATTCATATTCAGAACACCATTTGGGATACCATTAGGCCATATAGTGTGCAAACAAGGTTTACTAGTAGATCCTGCAAATATTGCAGTAATTCTTAACTTACCACCACCAAAATTAGTTCATCAACTAAGAGTGACATTTGGACACACAGGATACTATAGAAATTTCATCAAAGGATACGCGCATATTACCATGCCATGGAATGTTTTTTGCGAAAGGATACAAAGTTTCAGTGGAATGATGAGTGTCAACATGGTCTGGATACCCTGAAGGAAAATATGGTCACCGTGCAAATATTAGTATTTCCAAACTGAGAGAATACATTCCACATACAAGTAGATGCATCAACCATAGCACTTGGAGCCATGTTGGCGTAGATAGGAATGAGAGATTTAAACCACCCTATATACTTTGAGAGGAAGAAGCTATCATAATCAGAACAAAACTACAACACCACAGGGAAAGAAGGCCTATCTATGGTCTACACACTACACAAATTCAGACATTATTTATTGGGAAAACACTTTAAGATGTTCATAGATCACTTAGCCCTGAAATAACTAGTCAACAAGACAGTGTTGGGGGGTAGAATCTATCGATGGTTACTATTGTTTGAAGAGTTTGAATTTGAAGTCAGATTCAAGCCAGGAAAATTGAATGCAAGACCTGAGCACCTGTCAAGGGTCACAAATGGATAAGAACCTATGAATTTAGAAGACAAATTCCTAGACGCACAGTTATTTTCAGTCCAGATCATTGATGAATACTTTGCAAATATTATTCAGTGCTTAAGCACGGGTACTTTACCGCAAGAATATAACACCGCGTAGAAAAAAAACTTGGTAGTCTGAGCTGCAGACTATCAACTAATCGTGGGACATTTATACAAAATGGGCTCAGACAACATATTGCGTAGATAGGTGTTAGAACATGAAAGAGAAAGAGTGTTATCATAATCCCATGAGGGAATAGCAGGAGTACATTATAAAGGCAAAGCTATTACACAAAAGTTATTGCATGCAGGACTATGGTGGCCAACCATTCATAGAGACTTGAAGGAGTACTGCTAGAGATGTGATGTCTGTCAAAGGGTAGGTAAACCTAACAGAAGAGACGAGATGAAATTAAGACCATAGATAACATTTCAGGAATTTGATAAATGGGCAATAGACTTTGAGGGACCAATCAATCCACCAACAAAAATAACAGGAGCAAGGTACATCATCACCGCGACAGAGTATTTAACAAGATGGGTGGAAGAAACACCAGTAAAGGATTGTAGCTTATAAACAACAATAGACTTTTTATTTGAACAAGTAATCACTAGATTTGTATTCCCAAGAATTTTGATGAGCGACTGTTGTGAGTGGGAAATCCCCCTATGGACTAGTACTTAGGGTTTTATCATGCATGCAGAAAAGACCTAAAGATTCCTACTTTTTACCATCATCCCATACCTAATCCCCATTATTCTTAAGCAAATACGCAGTTAATAAGATCAAGTGAACATACCTTATTTCTGACATTTGGTATCAATCCTTCTTCACGCTTGGTCACTCTTTGAATGCAACTCTCCTCCCAAGGCTGACCTGCATTCACAAAAGACAAACAAAGGACTCCACATGCATTTGATCTATGGATTAATGGGTTAGATATTTAATTAATATGTACGCAATAAACAATGAAAACCTCATATGGTGGGACGGGAAAAGTACTTCTTTACTATTAACTTCACTAAAGCAACTTACAATGATGAAGCCGACCACTGCTCCACGAATTTGGTCCTGGGCTCCTCTTTTACTATGCACCAACTGCTAACACACTTTCTTCTCTTCTTCATTGAAATCACAAAATGGTTGCATAATCTTGGGAAAAAGGGAATACGAATTCGAGTAGAGTTTCTTTACTATTTTTTTCCTCTCTTAGAATGGGACCCCTACCCCTTATTTTATAGGCTAGAAGGAGCTAGGTATTTAGTCGAATGACTGGCCATGCATGGTCGAAAGGTTTAGTTAACTTACCCAAAACTATGTGTTATGTCAGCAACTTTCCATTTTTCAATCTCTTGTAGTCACACGCGGGCTGTAGTGGGTCAACTAGAGTGTACATGTAGGCTGTAGTGGAGCAGGGTACTTGGGCCTTTAAAAAGGGTGTTTTAAGAAGAGTTGTTTAGTACTAGATTGGAAAAGAAGTTATATGAAATGGCCTAATGTCAGGTAAGTATGTATGATGAAAATTAGGGTTATAACAGATGCCCCCTAATGTGTGAGTTCATAAGATTATATGATGGCTGAAATGCATTATCAATCTTTATCAATGTACCAAACCAGTGAGCCCAGGAACCAGAATTCGGGAGGTGTCATCTGTAAAATAAAAATTGTCTCAGTGAGGTGGGCATACCGATGCTCAGGATGAAATAAAATCATGTCTACCAATCAAATACACTGTAGATCCATGTCATATAACTATATAAAGTGTATCCATGAGAAATACATAACAGATCTACATCTCAAAATAAAAAAGATATACATGTATAGTATCCATCTTCTAGAAGCTGATAAGGCCTAAAGGCTGGAGATGATGTCATCAGAGCTCAAGCTTCAACTTCAAAATCTTCAAAACTCGAGTAGTAGTGTAATATGAGTGTATGACTTTACTACCCAGAGGTCTTTGATGGATTGTCGGTCATGTACTAGAGAGTCTTGATGATCAGACTCGAGGCTTCATTGGCTTCGAACAAAGACTTGATTGGAATTTCGGGATGGCCAAGCATGAGGGTAAGCGACAAACTGCATATGGTCCAACTTAGGCTTGGTAAAAACTTCCCTTGGACAATAGCATGACAAATGATGAGACTCAGGCAGCATGGCATTGACATAAGTTCATGATGCAGGAGGCAACACAAACTCTCCATATGTTTGGAAGAATAACCAAACAAAGGAAGACACAAATCTATGTAGATAGCTTCCTAAGGTCATATTAAATCCTATAGCTTGACGAACAAACATAAGGATGTGCTTTGTCCCAGGGCGACTCATTGTGCTACAAATAAAAATAAAATACTTTTCTCTTCCTCTTTTTTGGGTATATTTGATTTTTTTGTCTTTTTCAATAATGTTGGAAAGCTTGAAACAAGAGTAAAATAATTATATGTTACAAAGGAGGATAGAGAGTCGCAAACATACTAGTTCCAAGCACACGAAACATAGGGATTCTTAGGGAAAAGGGACATATGCAAGAAAAGGACACTCGGGAAAAATCCTCTAGGAGCCAAAGGTGTCAAGACACAAAGGAAAAGTGATATAGGGCTTGCGTATAAGGCATGCTTCAGATGGTTTAGTTGAGAGAAACATGGAGCCGACATTTATACAAAAGACGCAGGTATGCAAAAGCGGTTAACAAAACACACAATGGTAACATCCTTCGATGTACTTTTAATGAGCCCAGAGAAGGTAAGCTCAACGGTTTTTCATATTTAGAGAGTCTGAAAAAATGTAAAAGGAGACTCCGCTGGGGTACCTTCTTCGAAGATAGTCTAGTCGGCTCGAAAAAGGGGTAAACTAGCACTGACCAAATGTCTATTCAAAACCATTTTAACGAGTGTGGTAAAGACAAGATCACTCGACAATTTTTTCATTTTCAAGGAGTCTGAAAAAAGCTTAACTATGGACTCCGTTAGAAAAGTTCTTCTGTACCATTTTAACGAGTGTGAAAGAATAAGGTCACTCAACGATTTTTTCAATTTTAGGGAGTTTGAAAAGAGATTAACTATGGACTTTGTGGGAGTGCCTTTTTCGTAAATTTAGTCCCTCAGGCCCGAAAAAGGATTAAAACTATACCTGAGAGTACTCTTCTAGAGAACCGAGGCTTCTAGAGTATACCTTTGTTCGTACAGTTGACCATCCAGACTGAAAAATGGGTAAACTACTGCCAGATAGATGTGACTTTAAATTTCAGTTTAGTGACCGTGAAGGTCACTAAGATTGCATGACAATCTTTTCACATTTAGAGGGTCTGAAAAGAGCTTAAAAGAAGACCCGTTGTGCTTTGGGAGTCCTGAGGTTGAGGTCAAGAGTGATAAGGAATCATGCAGATGAGGCTCAAACTTGTAATCAGAAAAACTAATAAGGACTCCTGAGTTGATAGTCATTAGTGACAGCATGGACACCAAAATGCAACCAGGATCTACCTAGGGAATCCATGTTAAGGTAGGATTTACCATGAAATTACAACACTCCTAAAGAAACAATGATGGTTCTTTGTCGCAATTTGGTGGGATCGATCCTATGGCAAGGCGGAAAAGACAACAAGATGTAGGAAGTAGATGTGGAATCCTAACTTAAATGCAGCGAGTTGCAAAATTGACTTTTTACCAAAGGACCTTCAAAACGACCCAAATCTCCAAAAAGTTTCCAAATTCCCAAAGTAGCACTTCTCATGACAATCCAAAGAAAACTGCTTGAACCATGATAAATGATTTTTAGTTTAGAAAAAATGACAAAAGGAAGCTGAAAAGTCTATAAATAGAAGTTGGCAGCTCATTATCACCAAGGTCGGCCCTTTAAAAGGTCGGACCTAAGTCCACGCAGGTTGTCTTATGAAAACCCAAGTGTACACGTGGGTAGAGCAAAATCTACAAGCGTGTACACACTACTGTAAGCATTACAACTCGCGTGGACCCTTCTTTTAATGTAAAAAAATTAAAAATCAAGAGTTAATCCCTCCTGAACTGGGTTTTTTGCAGGATGTATGTTCACTAGAGGGAAAGAGAGCATGAGGAGATTAGTGCGTTGGTTGGGGAGGACCCTAATGCTATTGCTACATTAATTCAATGTGGGTTGTTAAAAATTTTCTTATTTTCTTTCATGCAAGCACAACCTAGGCTATTGAATGCCTTGGTCGATTATTGGCATCTCGACACAGAGGCCTTTATGCTAGAGGGTCAGTCATTGGTTCCAACGACAGAAGACATATACTTTCTGACTGGCCTCTCTAGGAGAGGGGAACCAATAAATTTTCTTACTTTTCCCTCTGGGCCTCACAACATCTCAGAGTTTATTGGGCTCCATTGTGAGGTGGGTATAGACAAAATGAGCTCGCAAGTATCGATAAGAAAGATTTCAGACTTATCACTGCAAGTGATAGTGTTTCTCATTGGGTATATTACTAGGTCTGTGACTTTGCATCAGGCTTCTCATGCACAAATGAATTATGCAATTCAGTGCCTAAATGCACAATTTTTTTATTGGAGCACCACATTACTGGATTGTATGAAGAGGCAGCTAACAGATTGTCGGTTGCGAAATCAGAGAAACTTCAGGTTTGGAACAATTCTTTTCTCTTTATTCTTTGAAAGAGTGCCCAGTTTCATCCCTCGAGAGGTGGTACGAGAGCACCAGGCCTCTCTTTCTACATTATGTAGATGGGTGGTGTTGCTGCCACGATAGAGGGGGGGAGGACCATTGAGGCCTTTGATGCTAATGTTTTTTCTTGGTTGTCACGACAGATCCTAGTCATAGAGGATTACCCCTATGCTAGGATTGACTTCTCAAGAGATCCTGAGATACCGGTACCTCCCGGAGAGCAGTGGGGAGAGATGGGTAAGTTGCTTCATTTTTTTTGTTTGTTAAATATATGTAATTTTTATGTTGATTTTATATATATCATCTTTTTTTATACCAGAGCATTTGATAGATATGTGTCTATTATGTGCAGATGTGGGGCCAGTGCAACCAGTGGATTATGTGAGGAACCAACGACGTCCTCAGCTTGAGGCCACACCTGCCACTACAGGGGGGCCAGCAATAACAAGAGAGCTTCCATTTGGTGAGGCTGAGAGAGTTCTGAGACGAGTAGAGTAGAATTTACCTCAGTCACTCACACAGTCCCCATGGTAGATATTGAGGATCTGCCGCCATCTATGTAGCCTCACGTAGTGGGGGCACCACAGACATGGGTCTGGCCTTTTCAGCATTTGGAAAACATCGTTGATCATTACAACAGGGCCCACATGCCTCATCCTTAGTTAAGTTGGACTTTTCACATGCCGAGGGCACTACTTGTATATTTTTTGAGGTCATAATCCCCATGACTCGTTACTGGTCATATTTTTGAGGCACTTGCGCCCACCTATGTACTCTGATGATTTTGATATTATATATGGATTTTTATGTCTTTTTATGTCTTATGGATTATATTTTCTTTTAAAAATGTTTTTACATGTGCATGTGTATGCCTTTGTTATATGTGTACGAGATGCCAATCTAAAATTTGATTAGCTAGAGTATCTATGACTTGATTTAATCTCCTAGGAACATGAAAATATGAAATATAATCAAAGCTTCATTCTAAGAGACGTACCCTAAGGAATCATTAGTGTAAAGTAGGATCATGAACACGGTAGACTCTATTTAACTAAGACACAACTAGCTGAGTGTCTAAATAGACTTGGAGGTGAGAGATACCAAATGACAAAGTGTCACAGAGAAACTCAATAATTGTGCCGTATTCGGCGACATTGTTTGTGATGTCACCTAAACATATACCTCCTGAAGATAATAACTGGCCCTGAGGTGTAAAAATTACCCAAGCTGCGGAGGCAAGCCTCCGAGTGTGCTGGCTAGCGCCGTCTGCATATACAATGAACACCTTTGATTCACTTGACATCTGCCACAGTGATGAAAGATAACATCAAAAAATGACACATCCATAAAACCAAAAGAAACCAAAAAGTAATAGTACAAAGACTATATATATGTTACAAAACGTTACCCAAGGTGACCTACCTATGAGTAATACTTCTTGAGGTAGAGCCCATTTCTAGGCTCTGCCAAAGCATGTCCCTCAAAATATACTAGATGATAAGCACCCTTTTTTAGAAACTCTTTTATGATGAAAGGTTTGAACCACATGGGTTTGAACTTTCCTGCCCCCAGGGGGTTCTTATCTTGGTTATAGACCAAGACAAGGTCGACTTCTGAGAAAATCCGAGGACGAACGGATCGATCATATTGACACTAGAATTTTTGTTTGTGAGCTTCATTAGATAAGGCCGCATCATGACACTATTCATTGAGCTGCTCAAGATATAATAAACGTTCTTCAAGTGGTGAAGTGTTTGGCAATAACTGTACTGCCAACTTTAAAGATGGGATCTAGCATTCTATGGGAAAGACAACTTCCAGCCTGTAAATGAGTTGAAAAGGTGAGAAACCGATTGCAGTATTAATAGACGTTTGGTAGGCCCATAATGTCGAGTACAACATCAAATGCCAATTTGAATTGGCTGAATTGATCATTTGTTGTAGGATGGTCTTAAGAGAATAATTGACAGCTTCCACCTGACCATTTGCTTGAGGGTAGTAGGGTGACGAATTTGCTTACCTCAACCTAAGCTTTGATGTTAACTCATTCATTATTTGGTTATGAAAGTGACTACTGTGGTCAATGACAATCTCTCTCGGGATGCTGAACCTTGCTATATTCTGGTTAAACAAAAGGAGAGTTGCAATCTCTCCATCATGTTTAAATGTTGGCATAGCTTCAACCCACTTTGTGAAGTAGTCGATGACTACAATGATATAATGGTGCCCCCTTGCTGAAGGAGGGTTTCATGTAGTGTAATCAATCCCCCACTTGGTGAAGGGACCAACTGTGATGACAGGAAACATGGGAGCGGTATGTGCCCTCATCTTCCAAGAGAAGATCTGACATGGGTGGCACTTCTTGATTGATGTGATACAATCTTTGATTAGTGTCGGCTAGAAGTAACCAGCTTGCAAAATCTGTTGGGTTGTTTCCAACCCAGAAAAATGACCACCACATGCTCCAGTATGACAATTGTTAAGCATGATTTCTGCTTCTTCATGAGTGAGGCATCGACAAAAGATGCAATCTACACCTCGACAATAAAGAGTGTCCTCGAGGATGAGATAGTTCTTGGCCTGATGACGTATATGGTGACGCTCATCATGAGAAGTAGAGGTGGAGCACTTCAAAGTCTAGAGATAGAAAAGTATATCTCCATACCAAGGGTTCGAAGATGCTATCAAAAACATATCTCCTTGAATAGGTGATTCTTCAGGCATAAAATCAACTGACACAACCAGAAGTTCTGAGATAAGTTCCGCAAAGACCAGTGACTTTTTGGATTTCACCAAAACAAAATATAAGTCAAATTCCTGGAGGATGACTATCCATCTACTGATCTTTCCATCGATTACCCATCATGTCAACACGTATTGAAACAGATTCACAACGACAATGACGGTGGTCTTGAGAAACAAAACATAATGACAGAACCATTAGACAACATGGAATGCTTCCAACACAAGTTTTTCGATATGAGAATAATTGATTTCCAGTCCAACCAAGCCTCGACTCAGGTAATAGATCACATATTCTGAGAGAAAATCATCCTCTTGAACTAAGACCATGCCGATGGTTGACTCTGCTGCAACCAAGTATAATAAGACATCTTTGTTATAATTGGGTGGTCAAAGTAGAGGGGCAGTCGTGAGGGCATGTTTTAACACTTCAAAAGAGAATTGAGTGACAACGTCCCAATGAAAAGGAACGTCTTTCTTCAGTAAGCACATAAATCCCTTTGTAATCTTGGCATAGTTTGCGATGAAATGCTGCAAAAAGTTCACTTTTCCCTGTAGACTTTGAAGCTGAAGGATTGTACGTGGGGGAGGCAACTAGACTATTGCCTCAATCTTGAGAGGATCGACCATGATCCATGTTGTTGAAACTATGAAACCTAAGAGATGGCCCAATGTCACGCAAAAACTAAATTTGTTGGGATTCAAGGGATTCCGGAAGTAGCAACATCGCTCAAAGATAAGTTGGAGGTGTGTGGGATGATCAGTTCTCTTACGAAAGATTGATGCTAAATCAACTAAGTATGCCTCGACAATATGTTTGAGATCATGGAAATAAAAAGACATGGCCCACTAAAAGGTAGCGCTAGCATTTTTCAGAACAAGTGGCATATTACGACATGTGAATGTACCCCATGGACAAATGAATTTTGTTTTATGTTGGTCTTCGGGTTTGATTTGTATCTGATTATATCCTGAAAAACCATCCATGAAGGAAAAGGCCTCGCAACCTGTGCATTCATTGATTATCTAGTCAATAAATGGTGTGGGAAAATTATCTTTTGGACAGGCCTTGTTCAAATCACAAAAGTCTGTACAAACGCAAATCTTTTTTGTTAACTGGCACGGGGTTTGAAACCCATTGGGTCAAATGGATAGGGTAGATAAAACCTGCCTTGATCAGTTTCTCCACTTTGACCTTAATAACTACTTCTTTCTTAGGATTAACTGGACGAAGCTTCTGCCAAACTAGCTTAGCATCAGGATAAGTCATTATTTCGTGTTCAACAATTTTTGGATCGATGCCTGGCATTTCCTCATAAGACCAAGAAAAAATGTTGTGGAATTCCTTAAATAAATCTGTGTAGATTTGAATCTCTTCGAGGGAGCAGTCAACTCTGACAAAAACATTCTCCATGATGCCACGGGTTCTGGAGATGTTTATAGGTATAGTTTTAGTGATGGTTTCCATATTATCCTCAGCATAAACAACATGTGCAACCAAAGGATTAATAGGACAAGACCTATCTCCAGTCATAGTCAAGGTGAATTCCCCTACCTCAATTCTAGTCAAGGTGAATTCCCTTGCCTCAATTCTACTTAACTCTGGGAGGAAATAAGATCTGTGATGGAGATCATCCCAGGGTTTGTCCAGACTAGTCATTGCTTCCATGATTGCTTCGTCTGAGGGCAAGACTAAGTCTAAAGAATCTGTATCAACGAGCAAACCTTGAGCCTAAATAGGCTCTAGAATTGGATCTAACTCTTTTGTGGGAGTTGGATCGGGGTTAGTGGAAGCTTTCTAGACTAAAGAGTATGCTACTTCTGCCGCAGACAAGGGTATGGACATACCATGGTGCCCTGTCCCTTCCAACATGGCCGATGGGGGAGGAAGAATCCACGAATTGTTGAAGTAAGTCATGCGAAACAATGAAACTTGGAACACCTCAACCTTATGGTGGTCATATATGAACTTAACATCGCCTTGAGGAGGTGGGTAATCAAAAGTTCCCATTAAAGGTGGGCACAAACCAACCCCTATGTTGACGATGCTGGGTTGAGGGTTATCAATCATTGGGACCGCGGATGCCCCCAATGAAGGGTCAGGACGGGAGAAAGACAACTAATCAGTGGTCACAATCCGACCCTTGTGTGGAAACAATAAGACCCAGAAAAATGTAGCGACTATTTCTTGCATAGCATAGGTCCAACTCCTTCCTAAAAAAAGATTGTAGTCAAGATATGCGTCGACCACTTCAACCTTGACACACACGGTTTTCCCTCCTAATTGCATGGGAAAAGAGGGGATAATTCCATGTGGTTAGAACAAATGACCATCGAAATAGGTAAGAAGAGTAGGTGACGGAGACAAAATAGGCTGGCCAATGGCCTTCCAACACACCAAAGACATTACACATGTTGAGGTGCCCTCATCAACCACTGTGCGAAAAATGTTTCGATTAAAAATTTTCGTGGTGTAAGCCACTACTATCTGGAATGCTACGTGGTAAGGAAGATGAGGTTTTAAGTAGGTCGGTTCAAGCATGATCGTACCTGTATTACAAGTCTTGATAGATCCTAAAGTGGCTAACAGAGCCTTTCTCTGGGAAGGGAACATTTGGAGGACTTCCAAAGCAGAGATTGCACAAGGGGTTTGAGACTCCTCCACCACAGAGTAGTTCTGGGCGGCCCTTGCATTTGGGTTGTGAGAAGCTTTCTTAAACACACCTTTTGTGATGCGTGTCATGGTTCTGCCCAATGTCTTAACGATTTGGAGAGGAAGAGATGGGGTCTCAACTTCTTTACCTTTCTCATAGGTGCTTGGCTTGCTTTAATCATGTGCTCTAGTCGATATATAGGCATCACCTTTCATCATATACACATTCGCAGATGCAGGATTGTTTGAAGGTGGAGGGGGTCCTTGGATGCCCCCTTCCATGCTTGTAGAGGCTTGAGTTAGATTTTGGCCATGTTGAAAAGGGTTTGTTAACACAGCCGGTTGCTGCTATGATAATAACATTTGGGCCTCTACAAGCTGAGGGCATTGGTTAGTCGAGTGGTCTTCCACACACAGATTACACGGATACTTAGACTTCTTTTTTTCAATGTTTCCCCCACCAACATTATTAGTGGGTTTCTTATCCCCCTTACCCTTCTTGCATTGTTTTTTCTTTCCATCAGGCTGCTAGGTGGCCTTCGGATTTGTCGATTGCACACTGTGTACATCCGACGTTTGGGTAGGGGGAGCAGCCGAAACAGTAGTCTGGCTAGCCATTGTATGCTGGATAGACAATTGTTGCAACTGTTTCGTCAGTTGTTCAACGAGATCTGTTTGTGATGAACCAACAATACCATCAGCAAGTGGTCTAGCTCACTGTCTGGTTTTATCAAGTATTGATCATGGTGCATCTAGCAAGATGTCATATAGTATAATAGACTGAGAATAGATTAGCTCAAGTTGTTGAGCTCTCATGATTGCATATTCTTTGGAAAACACTCCCGACGTTGTGACTTCTTTGGATAACTGTGGGACCAAAGACTTAAGGAACCACTCTAGTAGGAATGATGTTGGGACTGGCACCTTAATCAAACTCTTTTAGCGTCTCCACTTTCAGATGTGATCAGAGATATGGTCCTCTTTTTTCTGTTCAAAATTGGCTAGCAATTCTGTGCCAGTGTCGTATCTCACTGGTAATTGGAAATGGTTTAGGAAATCCATTTCTAATTTACCGAAGGAAGAGTATCTTGAGTTGTCGAGCTCAATGTACCATTTCAAATCACTCCCAATGACAGTACGTTGAAATAGTCGCAACTAGGCAGAGTCATCTTTCAATGAATTAGATGAGCACCAAAGGTGGAAAGTAGTCACATGATCACCTGGATCTTCGTTAGGCTTGGCTTCAAAATTTGGTATATCCAAAGGCAACTTTGTCGGCATAGGGGCCCAAGACGAATCGTGATAGATAGGGTCATTCAACAACCTTGTTAATTCTGGGAAATACAAGGTTGTCAGGAAAGGTAGTTTGGGTTGTTGGTGATAACCATGGAAAAAGGGGCCTAGAGTTTGACTGGCACCAGGTTGCCAGGAAAAGTTGGGTTGCTAGTCGGGGTTCTGGTAAAAACCATGGCCATGACTAGCATACGGATTTTGTGTTTGAGGAGACATCATCGGCTGATTCCCAAAATAGGACGTAGATGGTTGGGCATGCATTACATTCGAAGGACTTTGGGAAGGGTCGATCCCATTTTCATAGTTACTGCACCTTGCCTGGGGTTCCATTGGTTGTGAAAATAATTTCCCCAGATCAACATTCCTAATGAGGGAACTGATCCTTGCCAAGAATTCCAAGGTCCTGATGCAGAATAAGTTCCTGGGTTTGCCCTCTATGCAAGAATAGTACCCTGCATAGGATTAGGTTGGCCATAACCGTTGTTGCCCCTAGTCAGGAAAGCAGTTGACAAGAAAGCATTGTTACCAAACGCACTGAACAAAGAAAATGGTGTTGACCCTACCGACATATTATGAGAAGGTGGTCCTTGACTCCCTACTCCAAATAAACTATGGTTTGTGTTTGGCCCGATGGATTGTTGGTGGGTACCTCTAAGTGAAGGGGATGAAGGAGGTATATGACCTCCCCCTTAAGGGAAAGCATTAAAGGGAGCTGAAGTGTCCCCCATGGGTCCTTGCAGGGGAGAGTTAGAGCTCCCTACCCCTAGACCTAACGTCTGTAAAGTGGAGTAGGATAGTATAGGGATTGTACCTGATCTAGGCATCCTATATGAGAACGGAGGGCCTGTCGCACTCTATGTGAAAGGAGCAGTGGCCACCGCCAAAGATGAGATCGGACCGCTGCTCGAGGTAGAGTTAGTCGAGACCATGGTGGATCAGACTGGAAACGGTGGGTTAGGAGGTGGAACACCCCCTGTGGTGACTGTCATAGTGGGAAGAGAAGAATTCCCAGAAGAAGTAGAAACATTTGTTTCCATTGCTATGTGTGACACTGTCTCGTGCCCATAAGGATAAATCTGTACGATGATGGGCACTGAAAGATCAGTGGTTAGAGTTTTGGGTGGATCAAGAGCTTCCTCTACAAGGTCTGAAATAGTTGGTTCCTCCGGATGTTGGTTGGGCACAGTTTCCTATGACCCGATCGCTTCAAAAGACCCTTGTTGGTTTAGCTTTCACCTTAGCGGTGGCGGGGGGTGGCTCCAGTGTTTACTGGTGGCAGGCCAAGGAGCCTTCGTGATTGGTGGAGCTCATGATCCTCCACTCTATGAGAATGTCAAATACACACTATGGATTTCTATTCATTCAAAAGAAACACACACTAGAAAAAAGTCCCTATAAGATAAAAAAAGCAAACACTAAACTAGTTGGAAGAATAGTTACAACAACCAACACTAGAGAAACTTACCGGTGCAAGTGAAACTCAAACACAGAAGCACCCTCTGGGTATACTCTGCAAAGTGTGGCCTGATGTCTATCCTAGGTACTACGGTATACCCCCACAGTCACCTGTGTATGTCTCTAAAAAAGATAGGCAACCATGTTTCCAGCACGCGAACAGTCACTAGGAGGGTATAGTCGATAGTCGGGTAGACCACAATGAGCAGGGTATCGAGCTCGAAACCTATCAAGGGTATCGAAAGAAAGTGGTCTGGAAGACAACCGAGGACCTTGAATGGATTCGAGACCCACGAAGCTCTGTGGAAAATGCAATCGATGGAATCCCAAGACAAGCCCTCTATATGTGTTCTCCACTACGATTGGTCTGGCTTTGGAGGGGTTATCTCCGCTACCTTTATGCGTGTGACCTCATCTTTAGACCCTATGTTAGAGGTGTTTCCCTGATAACTTTCACGATACTAGACTTTTAACACTCCCTAGCACAGACTCTTATGTCTGTTTTGCAGCCTTGAAGAGTTTCCTCTCCAACCTAAATCAAGGCTCTAGCCTAGATTAATTGATGGACCCTACAAACATAAAGTCTAGTTGATTTTAATTGATCGTTAATTTTTATGGCTTGTCTTAAGTCAAAGTTTATGAAATTGAAACTAATGATGTTTGAGAGACGAAAGAAAAATAAACACAAAGATGGAAACAAAATAACTTCTTCTTGACACAATTCTTAATAAACTTTTCAAACTAATTTTTTTTCTAAGATATTTGAACATCAAACTCAAAACATTATTTCACTCGACTACGATCCACTTATTGTCATAAGTAAACAACCAATAACTTAATAAAGAAAAACTTTTTCTGGTTATTAATGCAAACCAATAACTACTTAACCAAACCAAGAAATAAAAGAGTTTTTTTTTTATTTAATGCTCGCAAAGAAAAAAAGGAAAAATGACGATAAGTAAAGACCAAGAAAACTTCTAGCCTAAGAGAATATTTCAAAGAGTCATTAACAATAACACACAAACTGATGAAAGAAGACTTTCACACTTGTCTAAAAACCCTATGAAAGAAAACAAATTTTAGGAAAAAATTTTAATGAAAAAGAAAGTTATTGATGTGATCATACCTAAGTTCTTGACTGCTATGACGGAGACCAAGAACCATAAGAGTTATAACTCTTGACAAGGAAAAGGATGACTGTCGTTCCTTAAACAAGCATTTTCTCAATAGGCACACTGTTGACAATTCAACATCCAGCATGTGCACGCAAGTTGTAAAAGGTCAGGGTGTGTGTACAAGAATGCAGACCTTATGCAGGCCGTGTGTACTTCTACAACTCTTCAGAAAATTAAAAGATAAGTAATCAAGCACTGGCCGAGACTACTGGTATTGAGAACTAGAGTCTCTTGAAGACTCAAAAACTTACTTTGTCAGAAAAGAAAAACAATCCAAGGAAAATTTCATAGAACAAAACCAATCTAAAGTGATACCTAAGTTACAAACTGCAAAAACAGAGACTAGAATAAGTTTCAGAAAACCCTTGAGAAGGATCACTTTTTACAGGGAAGAGGATGACCGCCTCTTTAATAAAAAAATTTGGAACTTAACCATGCTATTGCCACTTCATCAGCTAGTGTGTCCACGTGGGTTGTGTGAAGGTTGGGTGCGTGTACATGCATGCAGGCCTTATATAGGCCATGTGCACCTCTGTGACTTCTTGAAATGAGAATGCAGCCAAGCAAAGAAAGAAGGGAATACTGGTATGGAATACTAGAATCCCTACTAGCTCAGACTCTTGTAGAAACTCAGAAGGTGATGAAACCAATTTAAAACTACCAAAAAGTATCCCCAGAAAACCTGAGAGAAATCCCCAGTACGGTTTCCAATTCTATTGTGAGTGGGAAATCCCCCTATGGACTAGAACTTAGGTTTTTATCATGCATGTAGAAAATACCTAAAGATTTCTACTTTTTACCATCATCACAGACCTAATCCCCATTATTCTTAAGAAAATACACAATTAAGACGATCAAGTGAACATACCTTATTTCTGGCATTTGGTATCGATCCTTCTTCACACTTGGTTACTCTTTGACTGCAACTCTCCTCCCAAGGCAGACCTGCATTCACAAAAGACAAACAAATAAATCCACATGCATTTGATATACATATTAATGGGTTAGAGATTTAATCAACATGTACGCAATAAACAATGAAAACCTCATATGGTGGGACGGAAAAAGTACTTCTTTATTATTAACTTCACTAAAGCAACTTACAATGATGAAGCTGACCACTTCTCCATGAATCTGGTCCTGGGCTCCTCTTTTACTGTGCACAAACTGCTAACACACTTGCTTCTCTTCTTCATTGAAATCACAAAATGGTTGCAGAATCTTGGGCAAAAGGGAATACGAATTCAGGTAGAGTTTCTTTACTATGTTTTTCCTCTCTTAGAATGGGACCCCTACCCCTTATTTTATAGGCTAGAAGGAGCTAGGTATTTAGTCGAATGACTAGCCATGAATGGTCGAAAGGTTTAGTTAACTTACCCAAAACTATTTGTTCCATCAACAACTTTCCATTTTTTGTGCTTTTGTAGGTACACGTGGGCTGTAGTGGGCCAGCTAGAGTGTACATGTGGGATGTAGTGGAGTAGGGTGTGTGGGCCTTTAAAAGGGGTGTTTTTAAGAAGATTTGTTCAGTACTGGCTTGGCAAAAAAGGTATATGAAATGGCATGATGTCAGGTAAGTATGTCTGATGCAAATTAGGGTTATAACAGTGACCAAGGAATGCACTTAATCAACAACACTATCAGCGCTATGACCGAAGAGTTTGAAGTCCATCATCAGAAGAGTACACCATATCATCCACATCCAAATGGCACAGTAGAGGCATTCAACACAATATTGGATAATGCACTGACAAAGATATGTAATTTCAACAGGGATGATTGGGACCTCAAAATACCAGCAGTATTGTGGGCCTACAAGACTACATGAAAAAAGTTGACAGGACACACACCATTTAAACTAGTATATGGCTAGGAAGCAGTAGTGCCATTAGAATTTCTAGTACCTAGCTTGCGCATAGAAACAATTACAAACATGACAGAACAAGGTGCAATATAGGAGAGACTCAATCATTTGATGATCATGTAGCAAGATCAGATCATAGTAGGATTTCACCAACAAGTTTAGAAAGCAATAGATAAGGCTTGGCACGATAGGCACATCGAGAAGAAAATTTTCAACGAAGAATATTTAGTATTGATGTATGACAACAAATTGTTTCATCACCCAGGAAAGATCAAAATGCATTGGTTAGGACCGTATGAGGTAAAAACTATCACCGAAAGAGGATTTGTATAGTTGAAAGACTTATCAGGTGCAAAACTCAGAGGGATGATCAACAAGATCCGACTGAAGCTGTACAAGGACAGCTGACTACTCACCGCGCAGTGAAAAAAAATAAATATAGAATGTTAAACAATACCAATAGAGGAAAAGTGTGCTGAAAGAAGAAAGAGCATGCACACTTAGGAATAAAAATGTGGCAAGGATAAGGCTAACGACCAGGTCGATGGGGAAACAAGCAGGAAATGGAAAGACAAAAAAATCAATACAAAAAGACGAAGGTATATATAATTGAATGATGAAAAGGATCTATGGGACACCACATTAATAGTGCCAACTAGAGATGGAAAGGGAGAGTAATGGAAAGTACAAAATAACCAGAGGTGCATTGAACCCATAATTAAGGTAGCTTCCTCGACAAGATTCATGCGATGTCCATACAACACAAGGACGCAGGAGAAAGAGCATATTTAGAAAAAAGAGAACAGACATAGAGTGATAGAAGAAAATGAACACAAAGCATAGTTCATAGTGCTCACAAAGACCATTCAAACTCAGCAAACGTTAGACACTCACCACCATGGCACCACCAAAGAAAGGGGATGCAAGACAGAATGACAGACAATGTAGAGTTCGAACTAGGTCATAGGTACAATTGGAAGAAGTGATTAGTAGGCCCCGAAGGTCATTAATGTTGATGAAATCCCATCACTAGATACAACACTAGTGAACCCCACACCTATGGTGGAAGAGACCCAACATCTAGTAGTGAAGGACATGAATATAGATATGCTAGTGAAGAAACAGGAATAATAGAACCATGACGCAGAAACCCTAAAGGAGGTGCAACCAGAGAACAACGAAGAAACTTCGAGAGTCAATGGCATGACGACGAATCAGGAAGGAGAATTCAAGCCAGATGAATCTCAAACAACTGTGTCAGACCACCCACCAGAAGGAACAGTATAATATTTTATGGATTGGCTAGAATGGTATTCCAAAGTACAAATGATGGTTGTTGGAACCACCATCCAGCCACCACTAAAGAAATACAAGCAGCAGATACCAAGGTCACCTCGCAAGAAACCCATCAAAACCCTTGTTTTTCCACATATACTAGATGTGGTACAGGTGAAACTAGATTTGCTGGGTCTCTATATGACTAAATGATTATACCTATAGACTATGGGATTGAATGCGGTTTGGGAACCGATTGAACAACCACTCCAATGGGAAACAGGATTGGAGAAAACAAGGATTTTAGGTCTATTGGATCGACAACACTTTGATAGAGGACAGTATGCAAGTGGTTGCGTCAAACAGTTATTAGCATTCACACATGGTGGGGACATTTGGTTGGAAAATTGTGTTTCGATCGACATAGTGGTTATTGCGCACATCATAGGGTTTCTAGCCAGGGGCATGGATCCTGCACAATTCCTTGACGATAAGACAAATGAGAAATCAATTTCGGAGGAAATGAAGAATAAATATGGTACTGACAGGGGAATGTGAGGAATAATAATCAAGAGGAAAAACAATGTCACAACACAAATGGACGCAAAGATCTTGGCCTGCAAAGTTTTGTGAAAGTGCTGCAGAGAGGAAGTTTCAGCCGGGGTTGTTGCAGTAGTAGCTCAGTGTGTCGAGCGCACATTATTTAGTTGGGCACCGTATCTCATGAATTTGTTTATGTATGCCTACAAATATACACAGGATCTCGAAACAAAATTTCACTACTCATGGTTACTCCTATTGATAGCTATCGTAGGATGGAAGAAATCGAATTACACATTCTTTAGCACTAGACCCAAGCCAAATTATGGAGAGAGGTATTTATCATTTGGCATTGTGTCATATGCCAAGCATAAGAAATTGAACACAATGGTATTCGAAGGATACAATCGTGACCTACAGGAATCCATCTCCAACATGTGGAAAATAACACCACAGGCTGTTGCACAGTATCAAGATATCGCCAACTTCAGGGCCACGCAACACATGATGTGGATACATACGAGGAAGGACCCCAATAAGCAGTGGCTACAAATGCACTACTGTATCATGGAGGGTGACATCGACATGGTGATCAAAGACTTGGAAGATGAGTGGAAGATCCCAGTACTCACCCAAGACTTGCCGGAAAGGATAGTAGAAGAGGAGGCAGGGTAGGGAGAAACACAACCTCAAGAAGTCCCAGTGCCCAAGAAATGGAGGATGGGCCAGAAAAAAAAAAATAATACAAACGAAGGGACAACTAAGACAGGGACTCAAAAGGGGAAGAAGGATAACACATAGTTGGCCCAAGAACAACAGGAATAGGCCAAGGTCGCGCAAGGGACCACACCAAGTTCCAATCCCCAAGAGCCAAGCTTGAATAAGCAACCAATCACTCAGATGGGAGGTGCATGCAAGAAAATGAAGGCACAAAGGACACCTCTAGAATATACAATCATGGAGGATGATGAAGAAATGATAGCCCGAATGGTCCAGGATTGTATAGCTGAGGATTTTGACAATGATGCACACCACAGGGATAGGATTCAGGAGGAGATGGCAGACATGTGACAACTCCTCAAACAAATTAGGAAGTGAAAACAATAGGTAGCATGGGAACAAGTCCATTAGGATTACAAACAAAGGAAATACTAGAAGAAGGAGAGTGGGATACAGTCCATACAATACCGCAACCAAACACGACATTCCACATTACACCTAGTATGCTGCACATGGAAGAGACTGTTGGGCAGACACCCCTTAAGGACTTAGCCCAAATCTAGCTTGTATTGCCACAGATACCATCCAAATATCTACACAGGTTGCAGGTTAGCTTCACCCAAGAGGTACAGTCCCGACCATGCATAGATTTAGCCAAATTACAACAAGCAATGGAGAAGCGGGACGCATTGGAAATAATATGCTAGCAGGCTAATTTCGAGACTCAAGATGAAAGGGAGCATAGGAATAGATTGGAGAAGAAAGTGGCAAGAACTTATGAAAAAATTCCAAACATCACACAAAAGGATGAACTCACAACAACAGAAAAGATTGATCAAATTGCGTAGGAAATTGATCAATACCAGAAGGAGGTCAAGAATCTCTGAGAAAAACTCACACCCACTACTCCACCAATAGTGAAAGAGAAAAGGAAACATAAAGTAGTAGAGCAGATACAGGAGATAGAGCAACATGTTACAACATCATTTGATTTTTTCGAGAATGCGGCACAACTTTGGACAAATCTAGAGGAGGATCATCAAGTCCAAAGGTGGGACAAGGAAGAAGAGAGGATAAGCGCATCTATCCAAGACCTCAAGCAAAGTTAGAAAACAATGCCTATCATAGAGTGCTTCAAAGGGTGCAAGAGATGAAGAAATTACATGCAGAACTAACCACCGCAAAAACACAGAAAAAGGAGCGCCAGGCTCAAATGGAACTATTGCAAGAGCGCATGGTAGAATTTATTTCATAGGCAAAGGAATACAAGGAACATATAGAATAGACTCAGGCAGAATGCGCATGACTAACCAATGATGAAATTGAAACACAGATAGTAGACACACTAAAGGAGAAGACCATGCAGGCACAAACACAAGTAGCAGAGCTCAAGGAAAAGTTCCAGGAGATCACCAAGGAGATCGACGAAGCACACGAAGGATAGGTGACTCAGGACGAGTCACATGTTAGTGTTGGGGGCCTATTGGAAGAAAACCAAAGAAGAAAGCAAGGTGATTTTGGGAAATAAAGCATGCACGAGGAAAATGATAGCTGGAAGGAAGAACAACATGTGTGCATGCATGGAAGACCTAACGACGATAGGGTTATGGTTTTTGTAATGTATTGTAATCGATGAAGATTTAGAAACGTACAAATATAGTTGTTGTAATTGGGGGAGAGATGATTCGTCATTGTAGAGTGTTGTTGTAACGAGTCGATATGTAATATTTTTCTATACGACCTATTTTTGTAAGTTGTTGAGCTAGAAAGGCCAAAGGAGGGTAGATCTCGAGGTTTATATCACAGGTTGAGGAGCCTGGTGCGATCTAGTCCACCTCATAATATATCTCAGCCTAGCTTAAGGGAATTGTAAAGTGTGTGATGCTGTAATGACAGAACGACGATAATAAAAGAGAGAAGATCCAAATCTTTGTGGACGTAGACCAGGAGGGGGTGAACCACAGTAATATCTATATTATGTGATTGAATGCATGTATTTATTTATCATATTAATAGATATATATGGTATAAATGAATGAGTCATTATATTTCTTTCATTAATCGAGAATAATGGTATACTACGTTAATAAGATACAGTAGCACTCCCTACCCAGTTATCATATCTCTCACTCAATCCTAGGCTGTAAACACATGAGTATTGCAGCCACCCATTAAGACTATCTTGGGTGAGATGGCGCAGGGCACCCTGTGCGCTGCGTTGCCTTTTGGTTTACCAAGAGGGCCGATAGCTTTATAGGTGTTGTTGGAAACCCAAACATACATGAACCCTGGGTCAATAAAACTCAGAAAGGATATAAGACAGATAATCCAACATGATTATAGTAGCATGCATGCATAGTTTAATGATGAATGAGTCTTAGAAGTAGATGAATGAATAATGATGTTGATGCATAAGTAAAAGAACCAAAATACAGTCCCCACTCTTTCCTAGACTACAAACACTTGAATATTGCAGTCCCCCATAAAGATATTTTGGGTGATATTTCATTGTGCACTATGTGTGCAATGTTTCCTTCTTGTTTACTAGGAGGGCCAATAGTTTTGAGGGTTTTTTTGGAAACCTATTTTATATTATAACCTGGGCTAGCCCAAGTAACCAACACATGACTTCCTCCTTACCCATAATAACTACACGTCCTCTGTCTCTACCCATGCTGTGAAGGAAATCAATATTAGTGGCTAGGAGTAGTGAAACTCCATCTCCTTATCTTGGGATTCGGTGTGGTCCAGTATGAATTGGTTTAGTAAGAAAGAGGCCCAAATCATTATAGTTTCTTCTACACATTGCTTTGTGTAAAATACTACCCATGCTGGGACTTGATCCTTCCTGCATATCCATAGAAATTTACATGCTATCATCTATGTGGCCATTTGAATTGTGAGGTTGAATATAGTTGGCACATCTAGGCCACGCACCCCTCTAACAGTGTGAAAATTCACTCACATTTCCACTGGCTATGCTCTTTCTATCTTCTTGTATGCAAATAGCGTGGCAAGGTCTTTCCCCTAGGTGGACAGTCCAGTGATTTTTTCTATTAGGTTTGTATCAATATAAATTGGCCTATCCAGCCACATGTACACCCCATGTATGCAATATAGTAGGATTTTTACGCAGGCATGACTTCGTTGTTGCGGCCGAAGTGTGGGATGTCGAACAAGTTAATAAATCCTATGCTTTCCAATCCTCTGGTCCAGACCTTGACCAATGGTATTCTCTATTGTGTGTGTGGAACTATTTTGATTTCTAGGTATTCATGAGGTGCAAGTTCATGGAACTTTTCCACGTCAGTAATGTCATGGTCAACATATTTCAACTAAGGCACCTTCCCCAAAATATTTTCATCGATGATGATCGCCTCTCGAATGTTTGGAGTTACCATCATATAATATGGATTCTTCTACATTGTGATTAGTGGGGCATCCTACTTCCTTGGCAATATGTAATCTCTAGGGAACCTCAGCTCCGATGAGGATGCACCTGAAGTTTCCTCAATCTTTGGATCAGTTGCGACCGCTCTGGTGTGACTCTTTCTTGGTACCTCTATTTCTACTCAGGTGGCTTTGCGTGGTGCCATTTTTGTCGTCAAATTGACTCTAGAAATTGTTGGCACTCTGTATTTCACTCTATATCTATGCTCTCGCTTCTTCATATAACTTCTAAGTAACAATAGTCCATTCCTCGCTGATTTTATTCCCTGTTTTCCAGTTGTGCACTAATATTCATTCCTTCCCGTCTGTCTCCTCTTCTTGTAGTGTGACAAGTGCTTGTGTTAATGGAATTTTATTTCCAAATCCACTAGTAGATTTATGTCGTGTACTTATAATCATTCATGCATATCAATAATGTTTTCTTCTACTCCCTATATTTATGATGGATTTATAATTGGGCCTTATGGCGATTGTATGCATTCTTATAAATTTTGTTTTGGGACTTGTTCTTATTCGTCTGTAACTGTAATTTCCTTCTTTTCATACTTGAAAACTATCATGCCACATGGTATGGTATAATTACTACTGCATACTTGACCATTTTTGCATCAGGTTTCCCTGGTTGGTGCAGTTTTCCCTACCTGTGTTGTTTCAATAGTCATTTTGTATATGTGCATATTTTTTCTCCTACATGGTTCTTCCTATTGCATAGATTGATGGCCCTCTTGATAGAGTTTTAGCTGATTGTTGTTCACCCTACCTTGTTAGGATATTTAGGCACTTAGGAGTTTGTTAATATCTACTTGTTCTAATGTGTCGTTTGGTAAAAGTGTGTTTCTTTAGTATGCATTTGTAGTTAGGAAATCCGACGATCACGATATGTTCTTGAAATAGAGTGATCTGACGGTTCATATTATCCTCGATATTAATGGCCACTGATCCATGGATTAACACCCAATTGGTCCATGATCTCTATTTAAAGAGCATGGAGGGTCATTTTTCGATGATCAATTGTGAGAAACTCTATTGTAAAGTCTCTCTGTAATCTTTTTCTTTTGCATTAATAAATTGCTCCAAGTGGTCGCATTGGATGGGGTCGTGGAGGTTTTCCCATAGGGTTTTACCACATCAAAACATCAATGTGTTGATCTTTGATCTGGTTTTTTGAGTCGTTACTGAAGGTGTTTGTCCTCAGTTGTAATACCTATGTTGTCGAACATGGTATCAGAGCCTGTTTGAAGACCCACTCCTGTTGTAGATCGAGATCGTGAAGTCGAGTTTCCTCATCTCTATTTTCTAGAATTTATGTATATTTTTGGGCTAAGAGGACTATTCCATTGCATCCAGAGTAGTTATTTCAGTCAGGAAAACTTTTTGTTTCAATCGAAAAGGTTTATGTTTTCCCAATATACGGTCAATTCAGTCAGATCCGGAGGTATAAATCCTAAATACGCATTTTTTAAATTTTTGCAGAGTATTATTTTGGTTTTATATTATTTGTTTCTGGGTTGCTATTCTTTTAGATTTGCGTATTCTCTTTTCCCCGCTCCTTGTGCGATCTTAGAAAATCAGAAACAGATAGGAAAATGTGCATCTTTTGGGTAAGCTAAACGAGATTTAACACTTGTTGTCATCAAGAAGAGAAATTTTTTCATTATGTGAAAAGAGTTTTTTTAGCACGCTCTCCAAGACCATCTTCAACAACAAAAAAAAAACAACAATTCTCTTGCTAAACAATAAAATATGTTTTGCTAGACAATTTGGTTAAAAGTTCTCTTATTAAGTAAGAGGTCTTGAGTTCAAGTCTCTCTTTTTATTACTTTTTTTGAAAAAGTTCATGCTCAAATTGTAAAGTAAATTTTGTTAGCCTATGGCTTACCTTAACCAATCACTAAGTCTAAATTTTCACCTATATTTGTATTATTCATTTACGATATTAGTAATATATCCTCAAGTGATGACTAATGATTTAGTTAAGATTTCTTAGCCTAGTCATCATGCATGATTTTAGGATCTAGAGCAAATCTCTCTATAGGGTTACATCACCCATTGTACTATAAATATGTAACATTGGTGTGAATACTAAGAGAGTTGGCTAGTGAGCCTTTTGTTATAACCCTAAATTGCACTATCCCTGCTTACCTGGCCTCAGGCCCATTCATGCCTCTTCCTAGCCAAAAACCATGCTGAGAAATTCCTAAAAAACCACTTAAAACAAGCAACCCGCGCCCTAACTTCTCACTGGGCGCGGGCAACTGCTTGCTGTCCTTATACTGCACGCGGGCATCCGCGGGCTAACCCAAAACAGCCCGCGGGTACCTAACAAAGCAAAAAATCAGGAAAGTTTCCGCCGGGACACGAGGCTTTTTGTCAGTTAACTGGAACTCCAAGCCATGCATG
>ML784611.1:592399-623822 GCA_009831015.1 Picea engelmannii
ATGATATATTGCTGATATATGTTGTTGATATGTGCTCACATCTAACTGGTTATAAATGAAAACAATGGGTAATGAATAAATGTTGAATGCTAATTGATGAGTTTTTGTGCAAGAGGGAAGTTTTGGGAAAAAGATCCCCACACACATTCACCCCCCCCTCTAAGTGTGGTAAGTGTGTCCAACAGTACCAGATTACCTTGAGAAAGGAAAAAGAACCCACTAATGATGATAAGAAAGTCAAATGGGATAATAGGAGTGATGAAGCATGTTGACAAATTGGAATGTCCATCTCTCTTGATTAAGGTTCCACCTTAAAGAAATTTATGACCCCAATGAAGCTTGGGAAAAGATTGAAACTATGTTTGGTAAAATCAATATTATTCAGGTACAACAATTAGAAAATAAAGTACTAACTTTAAATACAAGTGATTTTTCTTGCATTGGAGACTATCTATCTAAGTTTAAAATGCTCATAATTTTATGTGAAGAATGTGAGATAATGATGGAGGAAGAGCGTTTCATCTATCTTATTCTCTTTAATCTAGGTAGTGCATATTATTTGTTTGTATATACCTTTTACACCATGAGACTGGCCCTAGAGACAACTTATAAAAACCCACTCTTTAGTCCTTTTGTGTTGCTTTGATTAGAGAGGAAGATAAGCATGTACAACTTGGAGTGATTAGCACTGCAGGTACCTCCAACAAATCCTTAGTTTCCCAGAAGAAAGATAAACCCAAGTATCCCAAGAAGCAACATCCTTGCTACAACAACAAGCAACATAAGGGTCCCAAACCTACTCAGACAGCTTCACCTCCTAATGGTGACAAATGAGAAAAATATAAAAATAAGAAGCCTGTCAGACATTGCAAATTTTGTGATAAAGGTGGTCATGATGAGGCCAAATGTTTCAAGAAGATGGCATCTTTAGAAGCAACGATGAAGAAGCACAACATCAATATTGATTATTATTCTTCTTCTTCTCATGGACATGCACTTTCTACTTCCGGTTTCTCCTTCAATACAACTTATACTTCTTCATTAGATCAGTGGCTTATTGATTCTGGAGCATCTCATCATATGGCTAAGGATAAAGACATATTTTCTCTGCTAAATGAATGTAACACCAAGAAAATATTTTTTGGTGATGATAGATCTCTTAGTGTTGTAGGATATGGAATAGCTCAAGCAGATAATGGTCATTTCAATGATGTATTATGTCTTCCAAGTCTTTCTTGTAACCTTCTATCAGTATATCAAATCACTCATTCAGGTGAAGGTAAAACCATATATTTTTCACCTCACCAAGTTGTAATCAAGGATCTAAAACATCCTAAGCATGTTCTTGCAACTAGAATTGTTGATGATATTACTAGGTCGTACAAGTTTGAAAACTTTGGGTCATCATCATTTTCATCAGTTTTTGTTGCTCATAGTGATGACTTGAGCAAACTTTTGCATGAGCAGTTTGGTCATCTCAGCTATCGCTCATTGAAGAAAATATGTAATCAACAAATGGTGACTGGTCTTCCTCCTATTTCATGTGTATATGGTGCTTGTGTTGGTTGTGTTATCAAAAAACATCATCAGTACAGTTTTGAAAAACATGCCTCTTGGTATGCCTCGGTCCCTTTGCAACTTGCTCACAGTGATTTGTGTGGTCCACTTTCTTCTCCTTCTTTTTCTGGGTGCAAGTGTTTCTTAAATTTCTTTGATGAATTTTCCAGACGTACTTGGGTTTACTTCTTAAAACTTAAGAGAGAGTTTTTTGACAAGTTTTTGGCCTACAAGGACCTTGTAGAAAAGAAATTTGGACATCAAATTCAAAAGTTAAGAATATATAATGGAGGCGAATATGTGAATAATAATTTTACAAGTTACTGCACTACACATGACATCCAAATGCAACACACTATTCCATATACACCACAAAAAAATGTTGTTGTTGAGAGAAAGAACCACACATTCAAAGAAATGGCTAATTGTATGATCCAATCTAAGGGATTAAGTCTAAATTATTGGGCGGAAGCAATCAAATGTGAAAATTACATAGTAAATCGCACTCCCACAAAGGATCTTAAAAATATAACACTGGAAGAAGCTTGGACTAAAATTAAACCAAATGTAAGTCACTTTCGTGTATTTGGTAGTATATCATGGGTTCACATTCCTGATGAGAAAAAGAAATCATTGCATCCTAAAAGTGAAAAGTGTATATTTGTTGGTTATTCCGAAGATGCCAAAGGCTATATACTTATTCAACCACATTGTAATGAAATTATTATTAGAAGAGATGTTAAATTTGATGAAAATCTCTTGGACTGCGAGCCTAATTCGACAATTATTCCTTTTTCGACATGCGAGACATCTTCGACGTTTGTGCCTTCTTCTATTCATATTCTAGTTTCTTCTCCAAATGATGACAGTGAGGATGAAAATTCACCTCCACCTTCTCACCTTCCTCTAGATGAGTCCTTTGAACCTGAACCAGCACCAGTTCCACTACTTCCTAGATGGGTATGTTCAACATGAGAAACAACTGGTGGTCTTATCAGTGATCCTTCATATCAGCATCGAACAGGTTCACATTTCTAGGTAGCCTCTTCGCTCTTGGCTCAAGTTTCAGAGACTCATTATACAAAGACATTTTCAGAAGGTTCAGGTCATCTAGATTGGGATATAACAATGAATGAAGAGTATTTTTCTTTAATGACAAATGATACTT
This sequence comes from Picea engelmannii, assembly GCA_009831015.1. Lineage (NCBI taxonomy): Eukaryota > Viridiplantae > Streptophyta > Pinopsida > Pinales > Pinaceae > Picea > Picea engelmannii. The sequence goes on from ML784611.1 coordinate 595,125, forward strand.
GGGATGTTGTACCTCTTCCAAAAGGAAGAAAACATGTCAGATGTAAATGGGTCTACAGAACTAAGTATGCATCATATGGAAGTGTTGAAAGACACAAGGCTCGGTTAGTTTCCAAAGGATTTTCCCAAGTTGAAGGAATTGACTATAATGAAACCTTTGCCCCTATAGCCAAAATGAATTCCATCCACCTTTTTCTTTCCTTTGTTGCCTCACATAAATGGGAGGTCCATCAGATGGATGTTAAATCCTCCTTCTTGCATGAATATTTGCAAGAAGAAATATGCATGGAACAATCTCTTGGCTATGTCTATAAAGGCTCTAGCTTTGTTTATATCCTTAAGAAATATATTTTTGGTGTTAAGCAAGCTCCTTGATCTTGGTATGACAAAATGGAAAACATTCTTATTGACACCAGATTCTCTAGATTCCATTATGATCCTAATGTTTATACCAAGAAAGTAGGAAGTCATCTCATAATCCTTTTTGTTGGTTGTTATCAGACTAATCGGTAGGTGAAGACACTAACAGATCTCCCTAGATCCACCTGGATCTAGAACAAAACAAGACAAGACATGACTCTTTCCCTAAGTTTTGACCATTGAATTAACTAGGAGGCAAGAACAAATAACATACCTTATTATCACTTCCTAGGGTCTTTTTTGCTCCCGCTTTGCTCCCGTGCTCTTGTAAAGTCAAGACCAAGACAACACAAGCCAACCAAAGTGAAGATAGCACAATATATTCAACTATCAACCTATGTGTATGATCAAGGAATTACACAATAAAGTGGAAATAGCTTTATGCGAAAGGGACATGCCACTGTATCATATTAATTGAAAGTAAAGATTACAACCTGATAGCCTTGATGTCACAAACTTCCTTTCGATGGCTCTTGGCTCCGACAAACACACTTGCTCAATATTTGCATGACAAAGATCAAATCCTCTTGATAGACTTGCTAGAGTCTCCAAGCTGTTGTTCAAGCTAAGTCCTTCACACAATTCTTTCACCAATTCTCCAATGAATATTGCTTAACCTTTTCCATGAGAATTCACTCAATATATAGGAGAGAGTGAGATAGTTACTTGGATAAGAATGATCCCAAAATATCAGGGAATCTAGTACAAGGATAACCATTCGAATGCCAACCCATTCTTCTAGAAGATTCCCTTCTAGAAACATCGAGAATTCACCTTTTTCCATGCTTTAGGAAGAGTTCACACCCTAGCTATTCAAAACAGTGTGAGAAGTTTGCACCCTGGCTTAAGGCAGCCTACGAGAATCAGGCATTCTCGCACCCTGGGATACTAGCAGCCTACAAACCTTCTTCAAAAATGAGTTTTCTGGGAAGAGATGAAAGTAACTTTTCTCAGGAGAAATTTCTTATGAAGAGCTTGAGTACACCATCATTAATACACCATCATGATGACCAAAATCATGGGTAACAAAATGCTCCCCAAAGTATGAGGTTGGAACCAGTGACAGACAAAAGACTTTGTAAGCTGCATGTGTGTGTTGGGAACCAGGAGCACACCTAATCGAAAACCTGTGAACACCCAAGCATCTACAGAATATCATATATACAAATTCTGAGGTAGGCATTCCCATACTCAAATAATAGATGGATGACATTGTAGACATAGGTCATGGCCACCAATCATACAATGTGGATCCATGCCGTCAAAATATACCATAGCCACCAGGAATACACTGTGGATCTATGCGAGAAATTTCAAATCGAGACGACATAGCCACGAGACATACACAATGGATCTATGTGTCGCAGATTATACATACTCCATCACAACCTGGACAAAAGAGATGATATCCAGGGTCTTCAATCTCATTGCCCAAAGTATGAATCTAACCATGTGATTACATGTGTCGAAGTCGAACATGGCAGAAACCACTTGATTACCCGTCATTGATGAAACCGTTAAAAAATGTGAGGGAAATCACCATTGATGTTAATGACTCCCAAGGTACCCTATTACAATCCATCGAGTGTGAATGAATGAGTTGAAGTCGAACATCCAATGGAATCTTTTGATCATGGGTCAATGATGTAAACCCACTGTCAAAAGTGAGGAAACCTGCCATTGAGGCATGGAAGCTCCAAGGTACAAAAGAATTTCTAAGTCTTGATTCCAGATAATGCGTTGAAGTCGATGGAACAAAACTTGTCACAGGAGGGCCTTGATGTATCCCCCATCAATGACACGAAATGAGTAACAGATTTTGAAGATGAAACCGAGTATTATACAAATTGAACCAGACACGGGGAAGGCTGACACGGAGAGAATGGACAACTGCAGATGGCTGACTCAATATAGGTTTCAGATGGACTTCTCTTGAACATATGAATGATACGACCAATGATTTGCCATCATTGACTCAAAGACAACATAGGAAATGACCTTGTAGCAAATCGAATGAGAGAGAAATGAATTTCTCAAACCGGCTTAAAATGATGAATAGGGGGTGTCATATTCAAGAGCGACACTTACTGCCAATCAATATGAAGATGAAAACATATCCATTTCCCAAATTTTCCCCCACCATTTCTGGCAAGTACCTCTTTATTTTTACGCAAGCTTGAGGAGGATAACATATGCTTGTTGATATAAGCTTATCCTTCGGATAAGTCCTTCAAAGTATGTTTAATGAACCCTAAGAAGGAGTGGTTTGGTCCCATTACGGGTCTTTCGATGTTTGTTTAACGAGTCCAAAGATAGAAAACTCGAAGGTTTTTCATGATTATAGAGTTTGGAAAAACACTTAAAAGAGAACTCTCTCAGTTCCTTTTTCATAAAATAGTCTAGATGAGACCGAAAAAGAGATAAATTATCACTCACCAGATGCTTACTTCAGATACTTTATCGAGCGTGAAAATAGCAAGGTTGCTCGGCTATCTTTTCATGTTTAGAGAGTTTGAAAAGATCTTAAAGAAGACTCTAGGCGGGTTCCTTTTTTGTATAACCTTGTTGAGCCCGAAAAAGTGATAAAAGTATGCTCGATTGCGTTCTTATGTATTTTTGAGTGCAAGAACGGACAAAGACCATGCTCGAGGTTTTATACAAAAACCATAAAAACCAATCGAAACACGTGATGACAAAGAAAAAATATGTCTGCATCCCTGTTTAGGAACATTGAAGTCATTACGCCTACAAAAGTTACACTCAAAAGGACATTAGGGATTAGGGTTAAATAGATTAATAATCATAAAAAACCAAATGACATAATAAAAGTAAATAAAAAGGAGTAAACATTCTTTTTACCATATCATTTTTACTTTTCCACTATTTGAGCTCAAAAACCCCTCTTTCACCCTCTAAGTTCAGCATCAGATTGCAAGAGTTACGAGCATCCATTCGGCGAGCCGTCAATGACAATGAGGTAGGCTCTTTGTCCTTTACACTTTCATGGTTTAATTTTTCATTTCCATTGGTTAAAAATTCATTTATGAGTTGGTTTTAGGAGCCCTACTTGCGTGCTTCCATTCTCGCAGGTGGGCTACACGGGACCTATGAGAATGGGGAATTCTCACAGGTGAGCCCACAGCAGCCTGCGAGGTTCTCGCACTGTGCACAAAGGGCACCTACGAGAACTGCAAAGCTCAATTTTTTTTTTTTTAAATTTACCCAATGAAAGAGAACCAAATCATGAATAAAATTGCTAATCTTCTTTTTGTGCTTCTTATGTAGATAATTGGACATCAAAATGGTTCTTGAATGGTGTGAAAGGGAGCACGAAGAAGACAATGCAATTTTCGAAAATCATCCACCTACTATTGCTGCTTTGAGAAACTGTGGCCTCCTGAAGTATTTTCGTATCCCGGGCATGAGGGCCCAAGTCAGGTTATTAGAGTACCTGGTGCATATGTGGGATCCCGATCAGCAGGTATTTCATGTGGGGGTCCACACACTGTCCTTAGATATTGAGGACATTTACTTTTTGAATGGATTGTCATAGCGGGGGTACTATGTGAGCCTAACTGGTAGCAGAGGTGGTGGGCTTCCCATGAGTGAGTACTACTGTTTACACTGTGTTCTCGAGGCAGAGAGAAAGAAAGGAAAAGTAGCTATTTTGGGGGTATGGGATTTGACCCTCCATACTATCCTATTCAACATAGCTCGGATGGCTGGGAGTTTTGCTCCTCACATGGCACTACAGAGTTACTTCTAGTATGCTATAGAGTGTACTGAACCTCGGGTGTTCAATTGGGTAGATGCAATGCTTCGTAGTGTAAAAAGGTAGTTGACCAAATGCAGACGAGGAAACCTAAAGCAATTCGGGTACGGATCTTTGCTAGTGTCCTTCTTCCTTGAGAGGGTTCCATTATTGAGGCTATAGGTTGAGTGGAATTTACCAGTTCCCAGGGATCCAAGGATGCTGAGATGGTGTCAGATTATGGCTCGGCACGTAGCTAGACCGATCATCAAATATGATGATACCTTCTTTGATTGGATTCAACCACAGATGTTGATGGTTGACGACTATGCTTATGCCGGGTTGGATTTGTGAGGAGATCTGGACTTAGTACTTCCAGAGGATGCTCAATGGGGAGAACTTGGTAAGAAGTACATGCATTTTTTTATTTTTAAATGTTTTTGTGAATTTTAATCATATTCAAATGTTTTTTGTTTATATATTCGTCCAAAGACTAATAAAAAATTCATTTTGATGACACAGATGTTGGAACTTATCGACCTCCTGGTACTTCTCCCATTCAGTGGCGAGGAGAGGTAGTGGTAGTGCCACAATATGTCGAGGATTATCAAGTGGTGGAACAAAATCTAGAGGGCCTAACCGCAGATATTCCAGACATGCCTCTTGAATAGGTTCCACGACGCGATCAGCGTCATACTGTAGGAGTGTCAGGATCCATGAGTTGACTGCTCTGTAGGGTTGCTCGGGCAGTCATGTGTTACCATGAATGTCATCCATGACATCACTTTGTAGAAGCTATGAGCTCCAGATTTTGATATTTTGGTCTTCGGACAAAAATTTTTGTAAAAAACTCTTTTGATCATTATATATACAGACGACTTCTACCGGTTTGTCATGTATTGTGTGAATATTGATGTGATTGATTTATAAATGATTCAAATGTCTATCTAATACATAATTAGCCAATGCATTTGTTAATGTATTTAGACATCTAGGAATATGTTGATATTCAATGTAATCAAAAGAACGTTCCAAGAGGTGAATTCGCAAATACACCCGTAATAAAGTAGGACTTCGAATAGTATAGACATTACTTAACTATAGTACTACAAGCTGCGAATCGAGTTGCACAACCAAATAACAGATTCTGAGTGAGATAGCATCAACCAATAATTCAATAATGGTGCTATACTCTACAATGTTGTTGGTCGCACGATCGAGACATACACCTCGTAAGGAGACAAGTTCATTTGTAGGGGCGTAAATTGCCCACACAACGGAAGCAAGGTTCTGAGTACTATGGCTAGCACCATCAGTGAAGCCAATATAGGGTAGTGAAGACTCCGACATCTGGAAATCAAACACGATGTCACATAAGGGAAGAGACCAGATAATGAAAAAAACAAGCTATAGTAACACACAAGAAGTATGATACAATAAAAATACAAGTACTTGTGCACAGATGATTTTATGCATAGTACTTATTCAAGTACAACCCATTACTGGGTTCACTCAAAGGGATACCATCATAATCTACTAACTCATAAGATCCTTTTTCCAAAACTCGTCGAACGATATAAGGACCTCGCCACATGGCTTCGAATTTCCCAGCTTCTAACATATCTCGATCGTGTTCATAGAGAAGAACAAGATCACAATCAGAGAAAATGTGAGGCTTGACATGCTTGTCATATTGGGCCTTCACATGCTTTTTCTGAGCTTCGATGACTAGGGTGGCATCACGTCAAGTTTCGTCTAATCACATAAGATACAATAGACATTCTTCCTCAGCAGAAGTGTTGGGTAGGAGTTCAACAACTAGTTTTAAAGAGGGTATCTCGCATTCAATCGGGAGAATGGCTTCCACACCATAGACTAACCGAAAAGATGTAAACCCAGTAGTGGACTTGACGGATGTCCGGTATGCCCACAATGCCAAAAACAACATTGTGTGCCAACTTGTTTTATGAATCCCTATCATTCGTCGGAGCATATTGATGAGAACTTTGTTAATCGCTTCGACTTGGCCATTGGCTTGTGGGTAATAGGGCGTTGAGTTATCATGGCAAAGACCCAACTTTTCAGTAAGTTCGGACATCATAAAATTCCTAAAGTGGCTACCGTGGTCAGTAACGATAGCTCGGGGAACACCAAAACGAGCTATGACATGATTAAAAAGGAATAATGTTGTGGTCGTTCCAGTGTTGTCAAATGTCGGCATCACCTCGGCCCATTTCATAAAATAATCAATGGCTACAATGATGTAACCATGCCTCCCGACCGAGTGAGAGTGACATGTCATGAAATCGATGCCCCATTTCGCAAAGGGACCAATTGATACCACAGGGTGAAGAGGAGCAGGATGTGGCTGTATCTTGTTATTATAGGTCTGGCAAGCATGGCATTTTTGAATGATGATGATGCAATCGTTAAATAATGAAGGCCAAAAATACCCTACTCATAAGATCTTCTAGGCAGTAGCATACCCGGACATATGACCACCACAAGCTCTAGAATACTAGTCATTCAGAGATTTCTCAACCTCGTTGAATGTTAAACAACGTCGAAAAACAGAGTCAACCCCCCGACGATAAAGAGTATCCCCAAGGATAATGTATTAACAAGCTTGATAGCGTATGCGACGTCGGTCAGTACTAGACAAAGTTGGTTGGAAAGTCTGGGTTTAGAGATATATAATGATATCCCCATACCAAAGATCGTTAGTGATAATAAGGAAAAGAGATTCATCGGGTAATGAATTAGCTGCTACATTTTCCATTGCAGAATGGGGAAAGTCACATATCAACTCGGAAAAGACTAAGGACTTCTTAGACTTGGCACATTTGAATTCCAAGTCAAACTCCTAGAGTATCACAATCCATTTGGTGTACTTGCCCCCGAGCAATTGACGTGTCAGAATGTGTTGCATAGGGTTGCAATGAGAAATCACCGTAGTCTTGCGTGAGAGGATATAGTGCCAGAAGTGTTGGACGGCTTGGACGATAGCCAAGGCCAGTTTCTCGACATGTTGATACTTGATTTCAGTCGGTGTAAGACTTCGACTCAAGTAGTAAATAACATGTTCATCGTCAGCATCATCCTCTTGGATGAGAACCATGCCAATGGTGTAATCCGAGGCAACAAGGTAAAGGAAATAATCATGACTGTAATTGGGGGGAAAGAGAAGCGGAGCTCACGTTAGGGACAAATTCAAAGCTTCAAAAGCATTGGTGGCAATGGTCTCCCAGACGAACTTTGAATCCTTTTTTAATAGCCGCGTAAATCCACGAGTTATCTCAGCATAATTTGGGATAAAACGATGAAGACAGTTTGCTTTCCCCTGCAAACTTTGTAACTAGTGAAGTGTAGAAGGAGGAGGGAGATTAAGGATTGCCTCAACCTTTAAAGGATCCACCTAGATCCCTTGACGCGAAACGATAAAACCTAGAAGACGGCCAGATTCCACACAGAAAATGCACTTATGAGGATTCAAACGTATACGGTAGAACTGACACCAAACGAAAATGGCTCGGAGGTGGGTTGGGTGATCGACTCTATGCATTGAATGAGTGGGTAAATCATCCAAATAAGGTTGAACGATGTGCTTGATATCATGGAAAGCATAAGACATAGCACGTTGAAAAGTGGCGCCAGCGTTCTTGAGACCGAAAGGAAGTTTCCAATAGGCAAAAGTACCCTAAGGACAAATAAAAGAAGTCTTATGTTGATCCTCGAGAACAATGTTGATTTGATTATACCTGGAGAAACCATCCATGAGATAGAAGATTTCACTTCCGACGTAGTCATCGACAATCTGATCGACGAAAGGGGTAGGAAAGTTGTCTTTTGGACAAGCTTTATTGATATCCCTATAATCAACGCATACACGAATCATACCTTGTTTCTTGTCAATCAAGACAAGATTGGAAACCCAGTCTGTGAGAGCCACCAGATAAATAAAGCCGACTTTCAAAAGTTTATCGACTTCGAGCTTTATAGCAGCCGCTTTACGTGGGTGAACTGGACGAAGGCATTTCCGGACAGGTTTAGTGTCAGGATATGTATTTATTTCATGTATCACAATCTCAGGGTTGATACCTGGCATTTCTTCGTAACTCCAGGCGAAGATATCATGAAAATATTTGAAAAGAGACGTATAGGTGACTATTTCATTAGGGGAACATGAAGCTCCAATATGGACATTTTCGACGATTCCAGGTTTGACGGAGATGTCAAGGGGAATAGTGGGTGAGATATTGCTTAAGCTCCCTTTGGAAAACACATCGTGTGTAGACTATGGAATGGTCGAGATGACAACAATGGTCGATGGGGTTAAAATCCGTTGGTAGTTATCAAGAGTATGTTGCTCCAGAAAGAGGATGGAACAATGATGCCCATCGTCCCAAGGGGTGTCCTCCATGATAGACATGATCATCTCGTCTGTGGGAAAAATGGCATGAAAAGGATCGGGAAACAACTCATCAGGAGAGGGGATAGAAGGTGTTTCTAATTGAATGGTGTGATAGGAGGACTCAACCGGACTTAATGGCATAGCATCATCGAAACAAAGATGATCTCCAGGGTCAAGTAATATCCAGGGGTCGTGAGACGCAGGAAGTTCGTGAGGCAAAGTGGAGATCATATTGATGGAAGAAACAGACGAGCATGGAACATCGGGTGGTGGAATGGGGAAAGTACCCATTAACAAAGAGTCCTTTAAAAGGCCTACACCGACATTCTCATAACCCGGTGGGGTTTTAGCAATAAATGGTACGTTGCTAGTATGAGTATCAAAATTGAAGAAGGCTAGTTGATCAACGGGTGGTGGAATGGGGAAAGTACCCATTAACAAAGAGTCCTTTAAAAGGCCTACACTGACATTCTCATAACCCGGTGGGGTTTTAGCAATAAATGGTATGTTGCCAGTATGGGTATCAGAATTGAAGAAGGCTAGTATCAGATTCTCTAGATTCCATTCTGATCCTAATGTTTATACCAAGAAAGTAGGAAGACATCTCATAATCCTTGTTGTTGTCCCTCGACCAAGTTTTGTGGAAACATTGGTCATGTTTGACCATTTTTGGGATTTCGACAGGATGGTCGAAGACGGAGGGCCCAAGCGAAGCGGAGATCGCGGGATCTTGCCCTTTTTGCAGGATTTTTGGCTTTTAGGGTTTATGTAACATGTATGGGATGTCATCCCATGGGGTTACCCATGCTTAGACCTCTTTTGTAATGTATAAATAAGTAGCTAGGAAATGTAAGAAGAGAGGCCTAGTAGGTTGATGGCTTAGTGATAATGTTATCTATATGCAAGAAGATGTGTTAAGGCTTGTAGATCTAAGTGCAAGAATTTTGTAAGTGCTTCATGCAGACCGACTGAGTAAGTCTCTATGCTTTGACCTAACTCAAGGAAGGAGGATTTGGTGATGTGCGTGAAGATCTCTTGTCCTATGCGGAGTTGTCTTTGTGGCTCTGTCCATGTAAGAATATTGAAGGAGACTAATAAATAAGAAGAAGAGCTGGTGGATGTAGCCCCACACTGGGGTGAACCACATATATAATGTGTTATTGTGCTTTGTGCAATGTTGTTTATGTTGTTTATGTATTTATCTTCTTAGTGCACTGATATTGATGTGTAATAGATAGATCTATTGATGCTTGGTGCTTTACGTATGAATGAATGTTAGATCTTCTTGTATGTTATGTATTGAATGGTTAGATGTACTTAGATATTGATTAATACTGCATTGTTCTGTAATCAGGGTTTAACCTGCGATGTGAATAAGAGTTAAAGACTAATGAATGTTAACTGCAAAGTTCTCTGTTAAGTATTGTGATCATAGATCTTTGTCCCGGGTAGGTTGTAGACACCTGAGTCCTGCAACCCCCCTGCCTCTACCTTGGGTGAGACTTCATCTAGTTCATAGGTGTTGCCGAAAGGGCCGATAGTTAGGTTTTGTTGGTGCATTGTTGAAGCATTGAACCCTGGATCTATCCCTGTGCCAACAAATGGTTCCGTTGTTGGGACGTGAAACTGTGATTATTGGGAACTGAAGAAAAGAGAAAGATTTGTGCATATATTTGTTGTTATAGGGCACACTATTCTACTTGACTTGCAAAACTCTGTGCTAAGAGAAGGAAGCCCGATCTGAAGAAAGAGGTAAGATATTAAAGATTTGTGCTCTAATAAAGGTAAGATAAGTGGAAATGTTTGCTTCAAAATTATGGATCTAGGTATGTTTGATAGATTTGGTCCTAGTCTCAAAACTAGGGCACCATTAGAAGAAATAAGATTTGATCTGAATATATTTGATAAAAATAGTGAAATATATGTTATTCCTATTCATTGAAATAATTTTTGGACTGCCAAATGGATGCAAGACACTAGAAAGAATTTTTGCAGATTGCAGGTCCCTCACTATGATCTGAGTGTGTAGTACAGGAAAGGTTGGAGATCGTTTAAGAGAAAGAGAGGATTGACACTGTGTTATAATTGCAGAAGTGTTGGCATAGGGGCAGACCTAGGGTTCAATGGTACAACAACGCACCAACAAAACCCTAACTACCGACTCTTTCAACAACACCTGTGAAGCAGATGAAGTCTCACCCAAGGTAGAGGAAGGGGTGGTTGCAGGAGTCAGGTGTCTACAACCTTAGCTAGGACATAGATCTATGATTGTAATACTTAACAGAGCACTTAGCACTGATAGTTCATCAATATTTAACCACTATCTACTCCACAGATAAAACAGAGCATCACATCATTCATTTAGATCCTATGTATCTAAGCACTTATCATAGAGAGGTCGATTAGATCTAGCAAATTCAAGCAATAAGCACATTCACATAGGTCATATATACATCCATATACATCATTAGCACAAAGCATAAACAAATATCTCTATCTATATCAAAGCACTTAGCAAGTAAAGACATAAACACATCAAGACATTGCACAAAGCATAACAAGACAACATGTACGTGGTTCACCCCCACCCTGGGGCTACGTCCACCAACTCTTCTTCTTTATTATCTTTTTCAAGCTTCTTACAGGCACATAGCATCAAAATCCTACTCTGGAGAAGATAGGAGATATGTGCGCACTCTAGCAGATACTCCTTCTTCGAGCTAGGGTACAACACCAAGCCTTCTTACAAGTACTTTCACGTAGCTCTGCAAGTCTCACACAGTATGCACAAAGAATATACAATCCATACTTAGCACTTAGCCCAATATCACACAGATATGCATATCTTGTCACCTCTTACATAGCCTAGACATTTATTCATACTTTACAAAATAGGCCTAAACATGGGTAAACTCATGGGCCGACATCCCATACCCGTTACATAATCCAAAATCCCAAAAAGGACCCAAAAAGGGCCGAGGTCCCACGATCTCTTCTTCATCTTGCGCTTCACCTTTCATAGGCTGTCGAAGTCCCAAAATAGTTCAAACGTGACCAAGGATTTTCCAAAACTTGGTTAAGGGCCAACATGCCCCCAACACTCACCTGTGACTCGTCCCGAGTCACTCTAATTTGGGTAGTTCTACTTTGAAAGTCTCAAGCTTGGCTTGAGCTTCTTTGACTTGTTGTTTTTCCATGGCCTCTTTTTCAGTGAAATCTTGGATGACTACCTTGTTCATAGGTCCCTCTAGGCATTTTTCGACTGCAGTGACAACCTGTTCCAGTTCTACTCCTCGACCTTCGACCTCTGTGAACAATTGGTAGGCCTTATCTTGTAGAAGTTGGATCCTCTAAGTTACTTCCATAACTCTAGTATGGATAGTGTTGATCTGTTGTTGGGAGGTGCGTTGCTCTTGGGACCGCTTCATTCTTTCCACAACTGACAGGGGATTCAACTGTGCTTGTATCGTTTCAGCTTGATACTTCACCTCTTGGAGCTGGGACTCCAGTGCCTTCAATTCTGGATTATCAATGAGTTTCTCATAGGTCTAGGCACTGTGATCAGTGATTTTCTTACATTCCATAGCAAGGGATTTTATTCTCTCAATTTCTCTTCGAGCAGTTACTTCTCTTTGATCCCTTACATCCTGTGGAGTCTCGAGCACTGTGTGGATCTCTAAGTCTGCTATGTGTTGTTGTAGCTATTGGATAGCTTCTATAATATGATCTACTTGCTGCGTGACTTGGTCCTATACCTTTATTTCTAATTCTATCATAGAGAAAAGTGCTATGTTGACTGCTTCTTTCACTTCAAGTTGTTCCATGAGAAACTGTTCTTTTCCTTGTTGTATCTGTGCTTTTTCTTCATCAAACTTTTCTTGGAGAGCAATATTTCCCTATTCTATAGCATTGTGTTGTTCTATGAATATTCCTTACACTTTCTTCAAGGCTTAGGTTGCTTATTCTATTTCTTCTTGTGCTCGTCGAAGGCGAGCTTCGACTGTATTAGCTAGTCGGTTAAGTTGGGTTGGCTCATCTCCCAATTCTGGTTCTCCCGATGGTAGAGGCGTAGTGGAGACTGCATGGCTGGACTGAAGGGCCTACCGTAGCCCTTAGATTTTTAATTCAATCCTATCATACATTTCCTCCTACTTCGCTCAATGTTTCTCTGTTATTTCCATTGAAGCGTCATTCATGGCTATTATGATGAAGTCAAAATCATCGGAGGTGAGGACAATATGCATCTTGGTCATGGTGGCTTTCGATTTCTTCTAGGAAGAAGGTTTCAGGGGGGAAACCTTCCTCTTCTTCAAGGGGTCAACCTTGTCTCTGGGCAATTTTACTTCGTTGGTCTTCTGTTCAGATTCTACTTCGTCACCACCCCCTCGGTCAGGTGACATGGAAGCAGTCTTCCCTGAAGTGTTGCTTAAGTTTTGGACCTCCTTAGTCTTCTATTGCCTGCTAGTTTTAGGTGTATTCTATTCTTTATGAGTGTCCTCTAGGTTGTCAAGATCAGATATGTCTGCAGGGTTGGTGGGGATAAGGAGGTCAGTGGACCATTCCTTAGTAATCTCCTCAAGGTATTTTTCTGTAAGCTTATAATATGACTGGAGCTACTCTTTATGTTCATCTTCTCACATTGTAATGTATATGAAGTGTGGATATGTGTTGAACTTCATCAGGGGTCAAAACCTCTGTAAGGTGTTTGGAGTCATGCGAGGCTCAGATTCGATGGCTCTCTTTAGCTGGAGGTAATATGTATGAAACACAACATTTTACTGCCAGTGTTTGTTCATATCACTTGAATACCACAGGGTAGTGAACTTTGCAATGAGCGGTTCAAATGATTCTATGTCTGGGAAGGTCGCACCTTATGGAATATCCCAAGAAACAAATGAAATGAGGATCAGAAGCCAGCTGAAATCAAATTATTAACCCTGATCCTGGGCTTCTCGACAGTCTAGTTTCAACTGGTTAACTAGGTACTTCACCCAATTCATTTGTAGGCCTTCCACACACTTCCCTGCAAGGTCAACGAAAAAGTTAGTGACTTGCATAGGTCAGTTCTTCCTTACTAAATTTCCAGCTATCAGTTGACATGCGAGGTGCATTGTGCCACTCTGGATGGAAGCTACCTTGTAGCCTCTTGTTCCATTCTCAACGTCACCATATGTATCCTTGATCTTCTATGCTAGCCTACGATCTGCGGCTTTTCCTGGATAAAATTCTTGTGGGTCAAGTCTTTACATACTCATTCCTGTGATCCTATGGTTCAGTGTTGGGTCAACTGTAATGTGGCAGTCTAGCCATAAGTAGCCACCATGGTAACATGACAGTAGCTTCTTGACACGGGCATTGACTTCCTGGTGTCTTATGAAGTGTGGGATCTTCATGACATTTAGTAGGGTGGACTGCGCGAGTTTCATCATCCATGACTAAGGGATGATCTTCGAGTTCTTCCCTTGTGTTCTAGTTAGGTACTTGTATGGAGTGAGCATACCATAAATTCTTGTGATCTTCGAGGTTGAAGTCACTTAACTTCAACGTTGTGATCTTATCCTGCTTTGTTCGAATTGCGCGTATCCCCTTTGGGAGGTATGTAGTGACCATGGTGTACCCAAAATATCTTGGCACACTATCACGATTCACTGTGCAAACCAAAGGTGGGATGTAATCAGGAAATATGGTTGGAATCATCTTCACATTTGCTAGGTCATCTTTGAGCTTGGTTCTTTTCTCTACTATTGGTCGGGATGGTCTGGCTCCATGAGAAGTCAATGAAGAGGCTTGCATCGTTCTCATCAATGAAGCTTTTACACTTGCAGACATCAAGATGACTCTTTCAGTCATTAATTTGATGATAACTTCCTCGACAATTTTCTCTTCTGTGTTGAACTCATCTGACAAACACACTCGGGGTTGGAACTTTCGGGTTTGAGGAATAAATTAGACACTGCAATGGGATAAAGGGAAATAGTGCAATGATCACTTTGTAAGATCAATGAGTCTGCGGGCTTAGATTCACGGTTAGCAAAAGTGTTCTCGGTGCATGGCATGAGGGGACAAAAAGATAACTTGGCAACATATCTCTTGAAATAGGCGAGAAACCTTCATTAACGTTGTTCTTTCCATTATGGAACGGTCCAACGGTCTAGTGGAGAACCATAAATTCCTTTCTACCCATTCAAGGGGGTCATCCAAATGGTTATATTGGTCCCAACAGCTATATTGCTTTGACCTGGCGAAGTGCCATGTGATGTTGTTCTATTATACCAACGAAGTTCCAATTTTGCAAATTTCCTTCTGCGAAGTTCCCTCTGGAACCTTCTGTAACTTGTCGATATTATCTCTCTTCTTACTTATTTTTCTAGCTTTCTTCCCAGTGAGCTTCGTCTCAGTATTCCTTTTTACATTCTGATTCTTATCTTGTTTTGGCATAGTTACTTCGTATTGTTGAGATTCTTTCCTAAGAGTCAAGGGTGATACTTCTTCTTTATCTGGAATATGTACTTCAATCTTTTGTGGGTCTTCTAGTGTTCTTGCAACTTCGACATCTAGGTCTCTGGTTTTAAATAGCTTCGATCTGTTCTCCTGTTCTTCAATCAAGTGTGCAATCCTTCTAGTCATAAAATATTTTAACTCTTTCTTCTTATGCTCTAAAACTTCTTCCTTTTTTTTTTTTTGGCCTGATATCTTTCAATCCAAGGTTTTCCTAGTAACATGGTAAATGGGGCGTTGTTCTCAATAAATTTAATAATCTCAAAATCTTACTCTATCGAAGTTCCATTGGCATTCATATAAATATGGGTGAGCTTTCCACATAGGTTTATCATCTTTCCTCTAAATATCCCTATTCCTCCCAATGAAGAAGTCATAGCAGGTTTCCCTAAAAGTTCCCAAGTTCTTTCTGTCATGATATTCACCTGTGTTTCCTCATCTAGAACATAGTCAATGTCTAAGTCTCCTATTCTTGCTTGAAGGCATTCTTTTTCTTTGAATATCTATAATAAGATGACATGTCGGTGGTCATTCATGGTTTCTTTTATTTGTAGCAATACTTTATTTGATTCTTTCTGGGGTTCTGCCATAATCATAGTTTTGGGATTAGGGTTTTCTTGTTTTGTGTTTATTCCTTCAATATTAGCAATGATTCTAGGTAAATCCAATACTTCATGGTCCATATCTTTGCAACAAAGACAACTAGGTATTCTCCCAGGGCATTCCTTAGCAAGATGTCCCATTTTTTTGCAATTGTAACAGAGGGTTAATCCTCTCTTTCTTTTAAATGATCCCAAACCTTTCTTGTACTATGTGCTAGGATCATAGTAGTTAACTTGAAAACAATTCTTTCTAGGATCTTACATCCATTTGTTTGTCCAAATACTCTTTCTATGCACAGGTATAACATATCTTTCACTATTCTTATCAGATCTACCCATATCAAACCTTCTTTCATCTATTAGTGCCCTAGTTTTCAAGATAGAACAGAATCTATCAGACATACCTAGATCCATACTATTGAAACAAAAATTTCCACTTATCTTACTTCTAAAGAGCACACAAATTTTAGATCTAAAACGTTTCACTATTATTACCTTTATCAGAGCACAGAGCTTGTAGATCTTACCTCTTTTCTTCATATCTGACCTCTTTTCTTGGCACGTAGATTCACAAACTATGTAGAGTACTGCACACTAGGGAGATATATCTATGCACAAAGATTTCACAATTTTAGGTCAGATCTTTTCACAAAGCCTCTTCCTCCTCAGTTCCCAGCAATCATAGTTTTAGGTCCCAGTAACTGAACCATTTTTTGGCATAGGGGCGGACCCAAGGTTCAACGCTACAACAACGCACCAACAAAACCCTAATTATTGTCCCTTTTGATAACACCTATGAAGAAGATGAAGTCTCACTTGAGGTAGAGGTAGGGGTGGTTGCAGGACTCAGGTGTCTACAACCTTAGCTGGGACATAGATATGTGATTGTAATATTTAATAGAGCACTTAACACCGAGAGTTCATCGATATTTAACCACTATCTACTCCACATATAAAACATAGCATCACATCATTCATTCATATCTGATGTATCTAAGCACTAATCATAGAGAGGTCGATTAGATATAGTAGATTCAAGTACTAAGAAAATTCACATAGGTTAGATCTACATCCATATACGTCATTAGCACAAAGCATAAACATATCTCTCTATCTATATCAAAGCACTTAGCAAGTAAAGAAATAAACACATCAAGACATTGCACAAAGCATAACAACACAACATTTACGTGGTTCAACCCTGCCCTGGGGCTATGTCCACCAACTCTTCTTCTTTATTATCTTTTTCAAGCTTCTTATAGGCACATAGCATCAAAATCCTACTCCGTAGAAGATAGGAGATATGCGCGCACTCCGCCAGATCCTCCTTCTTCAAGCTAGGGTACAACACCAAGCCTTCTTACAATTACTTGCATGTAGCTTTGCAAGTCTCATACAATATGCACAAAGAATCTACAATCCATACTTAGCACTTAGCCCTATATCACACAGATATGCATATCTTGTTACCTCTTACATATCCTAGACATCTATTTATTCTTTACAAAATAGGCCTAAACATGGGTAAACCCATGGGCCGACATCCCATACTCGTTACATAATCCCAAATCCCAAAAAGGACCCAAAAAGGGTCGAGGTCCCATGATCTTCACTTCTTCTTGCACTCTGCCTTCGACAGGATGTCGAAGTCCCAAAATATGTCAAACTTGACCAAGGATCTCCCAAAACTTTGTCAAGGGCCAATAAGAAGACCATGACATCTTGATAAAGAATGCCCTGGTATCAGTCCTATTTGTCTTTGCTATAAATTTGTTGGTCATGAGGTTTTGGATTTCCCTAGAATGATTGATAAAGTTGAGAAGATGAACTTGAGAAAATCAAACCATGAAGAAGGTCAAGAAACTAAGGATATGTTAGAGAATCAAACAGAACCAAAGACTATGTTATTATAGTTGAAAGAAACATTGAATGATCATAGAGACATCAGATTACCAGACATATTAAAAGAAAAGAAGTGCATAGAAACAAGAATGGGACACTTCAACATAGACTGTGTCTTGGATGAGGAAACACAGGTGAACATTATGCCATAAAGTACTTGGGAAATTTTGGGAAAGCGTGCTATGATTCCTTCATTAAGAGGGATAGGCTTGTTCAAAGGAAAGATGATAACTGTATGTGGAAGACTTACTCATGTACCTATGATTTCTCATGGAGAATTGACTGAAGAATACTTTGAGGTCATTAAGGTTTTTTAGAACAAGGCTCCTTTTAAACTTTTGTTAGGAAAGACATGGATTGAGGAAGATCATATCCGGAGGAAAGCAGAAGAGGAAGCCACAGAACAGAAGAAGCAAGAATTAAGGGAATTCATAGCCAATAAAATAACTCGACTAATAGAAGAACAAGAGGACAAGTTGAAGCAATTGAGTACTAGAGACTTAGTTGTCGAAGCTGAAAAACACAAGATGGCTTAAAGAACCTATCCATGTAGGAGAGAAGAGAACCTACCCCAGAAGTAGTAAGAGAATACATATTGCATGTGAAACTTTTGAGAGAATATCAGTAGTGTGAAGTTACTATGATAAGAGAAGATAAGAATACAAATGGAAAGAGGAATCTAGAAAATCTGATCACAGGGAAGAAGGCCATAAAGCTCAATAATAAGAAAGCAAAGTTATAAAAACTGCAAGAGGTTCTAGTGAAGACCTCACAGAAAGTAGGATTGTAGAAATTGAACATAGTCGGAATAACAGATTACCGTGGAATGGCACTTCACCACGACGAAGCCATATGATCATTGGAGGTGTCCCGACCATTAGAATGACTCTCTAGAATGGTTAGAAACATAGTTATTGCAGACAAGATCGCCTTGAGACCATTGAGACCGCACCATAACAGATGGAATCATATTTATTAAGGAATTTTGACCCGTTGGAGGAATCCGTTACGCTGTTGCCTATTTAATCCATCGAATGCCTCACCGGGACCACTTTTTTCAAACTATGATTATCTGAGTGAACAAAGAAATGATTGTTATCACACTGTTCTTTTGAGACCTCACCAATCGTTTCTTACCCTGAGTATCTGTTAACCTACCTGAGATATTTGATCACGAGCATGCATGTCGAGCGACCTTAGCGCAGTAGAGAAGTCTATGGAGGAGATCCTAATAGAACTTATGGCTGAGAAAGTTATGTCCGTAGGAGTACAAGCCTCATCGATGCAAGGATTTCAAGCATCCCCCTCAACTGGATGTCGATCTGGGCCATACCGAACTGCGACATAGAAAATAAGACAGGAACGAAGAGGGTGAAGTGACACCACAGAAAGATCCCCTTACAGAGGTCGAGAAATTGAAGAAAAGGAAGGTTTCTCTAAAGAAACCCTCTGTGCAGAAGAATTCACAAGCCAATAAGCCTTAGTCACAGAATGTACTCACAGTGGATGATATTGACCTTATCATCATAGCTGTTGTAGATGCTTCGGAGGATATTTTGTAGCGAAATGAAGCAAAGAAGCATACAATGTATGACATAATCAAGGTGGATCTGAAGAAGGTACATCAATCTCTCTATTCGAGCTATGTAGTGTATATTGTGTCATCATCATCAGAAGTTGTAGAGTTGGGGGATGAACCCACCCAACTATGAAGGATAGAAGATGCTACAGAAGCTTTCCTTCGTCGATTATAGGAAGAAAAGAGCATGCCACAGAGGCATTGAAGCAAGCAAAGGAGGAAGACCTATAGAAACGTTGGGTTTCACAGCAAGAGAAAGATGACCTTCAAGTGAAGTTTGAAGAGGACAGAGAGAAGATCTAGAAAGAAAAATAACAGCTACTCGTGGAGCAAATTGGGGTTAGAGAAACAGTAACTAGAGCACTTCTCTCTGTGTCGGGCCTGACCTAAATGGAAGAAGAGACAGTTGAAAACCAAGTGAGGCAGATCGTTGAATCCATTCAACAACTTCAATCAAGATTAGTAGATTTATAACTGTAAGCAGTGTCGAGCACTCTGCAAGAAGTGCGAGATCATAGGGAAGAAACTGCTAGGATCGCAGTAAAAAGAATCAAGGTATTTTCTTCAAAATGCAAGAAACTAAGTAACAAAAGTGCGCAAACCTATGAGTGCCTTGCAGAAGACCTAGAGCTGAGGAGATTGGAGGCAAATAAGTAATCATAGATAGTGCAAGAACAACTGAATCAACTTACGGCTGTTGAGAAGATGAAGAGATCGCAGGAGCAACACACAGTTCAACAACAAGTCACTGCTATCTAGAGCAGAGTGATGGAAGTGACACAGTGACTCTAGCTGGTGTAGGATGAAGCCTGCACCCTCTTTTAAGAGATAGAGGGACAAGGATCATAGTTGGAGTAGGTGGTCACAATAGTGGAACAATGCCTGGAAGGTTCTATCACTGAGAAAGTCATTCAGGAAGTCATTGAGCAGGAGGCTCTGGCGAAGAAGTAAGTCAAGGCAGCTCGAGCTAAGCTCAAGGCCTTTGAAGCAATGTTGTCTAGATCAGAGTGACTTGGGATGAGTCACAGGTGAGTGTTGAGGGCTTGTTGGCCCTTGCCCAAGTTTTGTGGAAACATTGGTCATGTTTGACCATTTTTGGGACTTCGATAGGCTGGTCGAAGATGGATCACCCAGGCGAAGTGGATATCACAGGATATCACCCTTTTTGTGGGATTTTTGGGTTTTAGGATTTATGTAATGGGTATGGGATGTCATCCCATGGGTTTACCCATGATTAGGCCTCTTTTTTAATGTATAAATAAGTAGCTAGGTGATGTAAAAAGAGAGACTTGATAGGATTATGGATTAGAGCTAATGTTAGCTATGTTCAAGAAGATGTGTTAAGGTTTGCAGAGCTAAGTGCAAGAGTTTTGTAAGTGCTTGGTGCAAACAGACTGAGTAAGGCTCTATGCTTTGACCTAAATCAGTGAAGGAGGATATGGCGAGGTGCATGTAGATCTCCAGTCCTATGTGGAGTTGGATTTATGGCTCTGTGCATGTAAGAAGATTGAAGGAGACTAATAAAAAAGAAGAAGAGTTTATGGAAGTATCCCCACACTGGGGTGAACCACATATATCCTATGTTATTATGCTTTGTGCAATGTTGTTTATGCTAGTTATGTATTTATCTTCTTAGTGCACTGAACTTGATGTGTAATAGATAGATCTACTAATGCTTAGTGCTTTAGGTATGAATGAATGTTATATCTTCTTGGATGTTATGAATGGTATGGTTAGATGTACTTAGATCTTGATTAATACTGTGTTGTTCTATAATCAGGGTTTAACCTGCGATGTGAATAAGTGTTAAAGACTAATGAATGTTAACTGCTAAGTGATCTGTTAAGTATTGTGATCACATATCTGTGTACCAACTAAGTTGTAGACACCTGAGTCCTCCAACCCCCCCACATATACCTCGGGTGATACTTCATCTTCTTCGTAGGTGTTGCCAAAAGGGCTGGTAGTTAGGGTTTTGTTGGTGTGATGTTGAAGCATTGAACCCTGGGTCTACCCCTATGCCAACACTTGTCCTTTATGTTGATGACCTTATCCTTACTGGTAGTGACTCAAAACTTTTAAACCATGTGAAAACCAACCTTAAGAAGCAATTTGAAATGACAAACTTAGGTTTTTTGCACCATTTCCTTGGCCTCCAAGGTTTGCAAATCAATGAAGAAAATTTTCTTTCCCAGTCTAAGTATGTTTGTGATATTATTCATCACTTTCACATGGATTATTTTAAACCAACCCCTTCTCCCTTCTAGTATGGATTCAAGCTTACTGCCACCTGTACTTCTCCCAAATTTGATGCCACCCTATACTGTTAGTTAGTTGGTAGCCTCTTATAATTGACTCATACTCGTCCTAATCTTTCCTTTGTTGTTGGTATTGTTTCTTGGTATATGAAAACACCCCATAAAATCCATTGGAAATACACTAAAAGGATACTTTGCTATGTCTATGGTATAGTTCAGCTCGGGATACATAATAGTTCAGGGGGGATCCTTTATTGGTTGGTTTCACTGATTCAGATTGGTCTGGAACCCTGATGATCGGAAGTCTACTGTAGGTTATGTTTTTATACTTGGTTTAGGACCTGCCACTTGGGCCTATAAAAAACAACATGCTATTTCTCTTTCTTCCACATAAGCAAAGTACCGAGCAACGATACATGAAAGTCAGGAAGCCTTGTGGCTTCAACAAATCCTTTCAGAGTTTGTATTCCAGCTTCAACATCCGACCATTCTTTGGTGTGAAAATCATAGTGCCATCAAGATCTCCAAATACCCAGTTCAACATTAGTGTAGAAATCACATCAAGTTACACATGCACTTCATCAGAAAGCTCATTCATGATCAAGTTATTGAAGTGCTCTTTTTCCCTACATAATATCAAGTTGCAGATATTTTCACAAAGTCTCTTAGAGAAGTGAAGTTTTCCAAACTTTGATATATGTTAAGAGTTCAGGAAGTTTTCATTAAGGGGGGATAGGCTCTATTGCCTCCTTCCTTCTCCTATTGTGTCACTATTGTAAATACTTCAATCCTATCCCAAGTTGTTCTTAAGTGGGGATGTTAGGATATTTAGACACTTAGGAGTTAGTTAAGATCTACTTAGTATAATGTGTGATCCGACGGTTCATATTATCCTTGATCTTAACAACCATTGATCTATGGATTAACACCCGATTGGTCCATGATCTCTATTTAAATAGCATGGAGGGTCATTTTTCGATGATTGATTGTTATAAAATATCTTGTAAAATATCTATATAATATTTTTCTTTTACATTAATAAACTACTCCAAGTGGTCGTGTTGCCTTGGGCCGTGGATGTTTCCCCGTATGGGTTTTACCATGCCAAGGCCCAAAACATCAGTGGGTTGATATTTGATATGGTTGTGTGAGTGGCTACTGAAGGTGTTCTTCATCTGTTGGAATACATGTGTTGTCTAACATTCCTTTCATTTATAATCCACTAAGTGTTTCCAACTATGCAACACCTACCTTTGTCACCTACTAGATCACATATGGTCCTAACCAGTGCATGTGGAACTTCCCTGGGTGCTGCCTAAATTTTCTATTGTATAGTAGTACCAAGTCACCTACTTGGAATTTTTTTTGACTTAATGTGTCTGTCATGCCATTATTTTTCCCTTTCTTATTGCGCTTGTTGATGGAAACCTATGGAAAATTTATCCTCCTCAAGTTGTACCAATTGTGATATTCATTTTTGTATTTCACCTGAATCTGGCATATCTGTGATAGCTGCAACGCACATACTTGGTACAATAAATTCCATCGACATTACTACCTCTTGTCCATATACCAACCTAAAAACAAAAATTCCAGTTGACTTCTTGCTAGTTTTCCAGTATGCCGATAAAATCGTAGGGATTCTTAAGTCCTAATCATCTCTTCCCACATTGTAGATTTCAATTATTACATTCTCGAGGATTTTTTTGAATTCTTCCACTATGCCATTAGCCTATGGGTGGTATAGTGTAATATTTTGGTGGTGGATTTGGAATTATTCATTCAAGGATACAATGGTTTTATTGATAAAGTGTGTTCCTTGATCACTTATCAATGTTATGGGACATCCAAATTGAGTTACTATGTTTTCGAACAAAAAGTGTGAGCAATTTTTGTGCCGCAATCCATAACTTGCATGGCTTCCACCCATCGAGTTACATATTTTTTTGTTGTAATTATGTACCTCACCCCTGATCTTGTTGCTGGTGGGTTAATTGGTCCAATGAATTTGATATCTCACTTATCAAAAACCTATAATGTAACTTGTGGGTTCAATGGAATCTTATCCCTTCTAGAGGGTTTTTCGACCCTTTGACAAACATTACATGTCTAATAATATTCCTTTGCATCATTGTGGAGTGTAGGCCACCATAACCCTACGCGTAAGACCTTATGTGCAGTTGATTTCCCTACATAATGTCCTCTTGCTATCCCATCGTGCACTTATACCAATATAGTTGGTATTTCTTGTTCGACTATGCAACAGCGTAGTACTCCATCTACACCCAGTTTATATAAGATTCATGTAATTAATTGGTATTCCATATCTTTTACTACCAACTTCTTCTTTTGCACAACCATCATGTCTGAGGGGGCCATCCATGTGCCTAAGAACTATGCAATGCCTACAAAGTAGTCATCCACCATCTTAACCCAAAATAATTGTGCATATGGTAAGATATTGTTCAGGTTTCCTGCCTCTTCTCCCAACAATATGAGCGAAAAATGATTTGGTACTGCATTGTGTATACCTGGTTTTACTACTACTTCAAAGTCATACTCTCAGAACAATAGAAGCCATATGTAAATCCTCCCCCCTACCACTGGCTTGTTGGCCATATATCTTAGCGTAGAATGATTTGTGTACATATTAAACTGTGAACCTAGTAAGTAGTACCTGAACTTATGCAACACATAGACCATTTCCAATCCCTCATGTTCTGTTTTGGTATAATTTTTCTTCGATGTTGATAGTTTCCTACTTGCAAAATCGATTGGGTGATCTATCTCTCCATCACCTGGTTATGATAAGATTGTTCCCAACGTTATTGATGATGCATCCATGTGTACATGAAAGTCCTTCGAATTGGGGAAAATTAATATCGACGCAGTTACTGACTTATGTTTTAGTGTGTCGAGTCCTTTTCAAAAATCATCATTCCAATGGAAATTTGCGTCTTTTTTCAACAATTTTTCCATTGGGGCTATAATCTGCACGTATCCTTTGATAAATTTTCTGTATTACCTAGTATGACCCAATGTCACATGTATTTTTTTTACTAATATGGGTGGTTGTAAGTCTATAATAAATGCAATATTATTAGGTTCAACTATCAAGCCTTGTTTGCATACTACGTGTCCCAATAATATTGCAAACAGTGTGAAAAAAATACACCTCTTTAGGTTTAAGGATATCTGATGTTGTCTACACTTATCCAACATCAATCTTATCAATTCGATGTGATCTCATAACAGGATAAATATAGTCTAGTCATCCAAGTACACTTCAAGAAACTTATGAATAAATTTGCAAGATACCAGATATAATAAATATGTAGAACAGAAATAAAATGCTAGAAATGGAAGAATAACAGTAATATATCCAGCATAATCTCCACAATAATACATAAATGATATAAGAAAAACAATAGAAATAGCACTTTGATTTAGAAAGAAGTGTTCACAGGCCTCTTCGAGGGGGCAACCTCTAATCGAGCAGTGCTTTGTTACAATAATCTCCAAGCTAGGGTTTTCATACCCTCGACCCTTATTTATACTAAATATGTCTATCAAAAGAAGCATCTAGAGGAAGATCCTTCTAGAAGCGAAAGCTTCTATTAGGTCTTCTTACATCCGCCTTATTCTATTTTATTGAAAGGCCTTATTAATATTGACCTTTATTACATCCGAATATATTGATCTACCTATGTGCGGGTTAGGACCCTAACATGTCTTCCCCCTTAAAAACAACCTTGTCCTCAAGGCTTGAGATATGGAAACTGTTGTAGAATGGTAGCTGGTTCCCAAGTGTCATCTGTTGGAATCGTATCTTTCCATTGGACTAGCACTTCCTTGATGGTTCTCTAATGCAGGTGACACTCACGCTGGTCCAAAACTGCTTCTGGATGTAGCCAAATAGATCCTTCTTCAGCTAACTCGAGAAGGTTGGTTTGAATTTGGCACCTAGTTCCAATCACCTTCTTTAAGCATGAAACATGAAAAATTGGATGTAGCTTCGACTGACTGGGCAGAGATAATTGATATGCGACTTGTCCCACACGCTTGAGAACTATATAAGGACCATAAAATTTGGGTTCTAGCTTCTGACAATGCTTGGCCTTGAGGGAAGTTTGCTTGTATGGTTGCAGTTGTAGAAACACCTGATCTCCTTCTTCAAATTGATGTTCAGAGCGACCTTGATCTACTTGTTGCTTCATGTGATTATGTGCCATGACCAAGTTCTCTTTAAGTGTATGAAGAATATCCTCTTGAACTGTAAGTGTTTGGTCAACTGCCTGGACCTTCAAGGTACCCGATAAGTATGAGAGAACTGAAGGTTGCTTCTGTCCATATACCACTTCAAAAGGAGTCATGTGAGTAGCTGTATGGTAGGAAGTGTTGTACCACCATTCGGCTAGGGGTAGCCATTGAGCCCACTGATGTTGTTTTTCAGAGGCAAAACACCTCAGATATGTTTCCAAACACTTGTTGACAACTTTCATTTGACCATCAGTCTAGGGATGATAAGTTGTGATGAGATGCAATTGGGTGCCCTGTAGCTTAAACAGTTCTTGCCTAAAATTTCTTATGAAAGTTGGGTCACGATCAGAAACAATAGAGTGTGGCATGCCATGAAGCTTGAAGACTTGGTCCATGAAAAGTTGAGCCACCGTGGATGTAGTAAATGGGTGTTGAAGAGAGAAGAAATGAGAATACTTGGAAACGCGATCCACAACCACCATTATGACTAATTTATTCCTTGATTTGGGTAAGCCAGTAATAAATTCCATAGAGATATCCTTCCAAATAGCAGGTGGAATAGGAAGCAGTTGTAGTGTGCCCGGAGATTTGATTGTTTCTCCCTCGTTGCATTGACACACCTCACATTCAGTGACAAAATTATGGATGTCATGTTTCATACCATCCTAGAAAAAAGAACGTTTGACTCTATCATATGTTTTAGTGAACTTTGAGTGCCCCATTGTGGGTGTAGCATGAAGCTCAGAAAGTACTGTGGATTTAAGCTTTGATTGTTTACTTAAATACAAATGACCTTTGTATCAAATCTCATCCTGGAGCCAAGAGTACCCTAGGGCAGCCAGAGCCTTGGTTTGCAATTGCTGGATCAGATGTGAACTTTTGGGATCTTGAAGCCATTCCTGGCGCACAACTTGGAGCCAATCGGGTACAATGAAGGAAAGAGAAAAAAGGGATCCTTCTTCTTCATATTTTTGGGACATTGCATCCACCACTACATTGTCTTTTTTCCCTTCTTGTAAATGATCTCATAATCATAACCAAAGATCTTAGCCACCCATTTTTTTTGCTCCTAGGAGGAAATGTGTTGTTCTAGAAAGTATTTGAGGCTTTGATGGTCAGTCTTAATTTGGAAGCATTGCCCCAAGAGATAAGGGCGCCACAGATCAATGACATGCAGAATAGCCAACATTTCCTTTTCATAAATGGGTTTGCCCAGATTCCTTTCAGACAGTTGCTTGCTGGTGAAGGCCAAAGGTCAACTCTCTTGCATAAGGACAGTGCCAATTCCTTTCCCTGAGGCATCACATTCCAACACAAAGGTCTTTGTGAAATCAGGAAGGGATAGAACCAGAGTGGTGCACATTTTCATACTCAAGGTTTGAAAAGCTTGAGCAGGGGCTGAAGTCCAAGTGAAAGAGTTCTTTTTGAGGAGAGCAATGAGAGGTGTTGCAATCTTTCTGTAGTTCTTAACAAACTTGTGATAATACCCTGTTAAGCCCAAAAATCCATGCAAGATTTTGAGAGTCTTTGGGTGCACCCAGTCTTGCATAACTTCAATATTTTTCGAATCCACCCTAACACCATCCTTGCCAACTAGATGACCCAAGTATTCTACTTCTGAGGCACCAAAACAACATTTAGACAATTTCAGGAAAAGTTGGTGTTGGGAGAGGAGATGGAGAACTTGATCCACATGAGTAAGATGGTCTGTCCAGGTTTTTTTATAGATGGGGATATCATCAAAGAAAACTAAGATAAAATGATGGAGAAAGGGATGGAATACATGATTCATGAGGCTTTGGAAGGTGGAGGGGGAATTACACAAGCCAAAGGGCATGACCAGAAACTCATAGTGGCCCTCATGAGTGTGAAAGGCCATCTTGGGAATGTCTACCTCTTTCATACATATCTGGTGATAGCCCGAGTGAATATCAAGTTTAGTAAAGAATTGGGCACCACTCAATTCATCCAAGAGGTCATCAATGACATGAATGGGAAATTTGTCTTTAATGGTCAGTTTGTTGAGGGCACAGAAGTTAGGACACATTCTCCAAGAACCTTCTTTCTTCAAGAACATGACTATTAGAGAAGAGTAAGGGATTGTACAAGGGTGGATAACGCCTGCATTAAGGAGTTCTTGGACAATTTTTTCAATTTCATTTTTTTGTGAAAAGGGGTGGCGATATGGATGGATATTGGGAGGAAGTGTTAAGAACATGAATAGATCTACCAATATAATAACCATAAATACTGAATACACAATAGATGCACAAAGCAAGATAGAAGAAACCACACAATATTATTATCAAACCCTTGAGGTAGGGCAACACCGTACAATGGATCCTATTATGGAAGGGATCCTCTCCTGTTCACTTGCCTCTTTGAGGGGGCATCCTCCTATTGAGATTCAGCTCCAAATACAATATTTCTCTTCATGTCTCATTACATTGCTTGAACTCCTTTATATAGTGCTACCATCACCTAAGAACATTCTAGAGGAGGAATCTTCTAGAAGTAGAACCTTCTAAGAAGTCCTCTTACATTTATTATATCTACTACCATAGTGGGCCTTATTTAATAATATAGTGGACCTAGTCCACCTTACATTGAATGACCTCCACTATTATAACTATGGGCCCTCTGGGCCCCCCCACTACCTCTCTAGCTACTTTACATTCCATCCCCCTTATGAAAGAGTTGTCCTCAACGCTTGATGTACAGCCATATACCAGGGTCCCATGGATAATTGTGGACCATAATGTTGAAGAAGACTGAGGAACCAAGGTCGCATGTAGAAAGAAAATCCATCATGCTGAAGTAGTCCAACCACCATTGTAAGCCCGGGTTCCATGTCCAAGTGCTCATGTGAACTCCTCGTGGAAGATTTTGGAACCCAATAACCAACTCCAAATGATGCTCCAAAGACTGACACCTATCATGTGGATCCAAATAAGAAGATCCATCCACATAGTGGAAAATGGTCATAGAAGAATCTGGAAGGAATAATACCACTGTAGA
>ML784612.1:18896-37330 GCA_009831015.1 Picea engelmannii
TTTTCCCAAATGATTTTGCAGTCTTGTGCACATTTTGGAATGCTTGACCTTGTTTATTTGTTTGCGAATCATTTTTATCAATATTCCTTTTGGTGTCTTGAAACCTTTCTTCCTTTGATCATTTTTCCCTTTCAACTTGTCATCCCATGCCTTTTGGAAAACTGACCTTCCTTTTATTTTCTCATAAAGGTGCCTTGATCTCATTATGGTTTATTTCAAGGTCTTGGGGTTATCATGTTGAATATTTTGACTGTAGAATGAGGGTAACCCACTTAGAAACCTTTGTATTTTGACTTTCTCATCCTTGATGGAGTGAACATACTTCAGCAATTCAAAGAGTCACTTCTCATATTCGTTCATTGTCATGGTTCCCAACTTGAGTTCAAAGAACTCTTTTATATTTCTCTCATAGTAATGCTCAGACAAATAATTCTCTTGGAAATATCCTTTGAACTACCTCCATGAGATCCTCTTCTCATCTTGGTTCTTGGCTTTCTTAAGTTGATCCCACCACATGACTTCATTTCCTTGCTAATGGTAAGTGACAATTATAGATTCTACCCAAGAGGGTGATCTAGGTGGATATTGGTGGCCACCCACCTTTTCCAGCTGGCTCAAAACAACCTTCTGGAATTTGGCAATTTACTATTTTTAGCAGTTTTTTGGGTCCTGAACTTCCAAAGCCATTTTGAGGCCCTAAACGACGTTTTTTTGGGTATGTACCAATCTATTAATCATTGTCATAATTTTTTTGTCAAAATTTGTATTGCTCGGATAGATATTTCCAACGGGCTACCGTACGCCTAAAACATAGATCGTATGCAAAAGTTATGATCCCAGGAAGTTGATGTACCGACTTACCCAAACAGGGCCTACATGACTTTTGGCTCTTCATATCCTAGGGTTAGGTTAATGGATGTCTAGGGATTTTAACACTCATGTTTATTGTAAAAAGGAATTCAGAGCCTCATTGTAATCATATTCTTGAAAATGGGCACAACCGTCACATCTCTTCTCAGAGATAAGCCACCACCATTCCAACAAGCTTGCTTTCTGATGCATTTTATAGTTTCAGCTTATTTCCTTGTTGAATAGAAAACCAATTTTACTGTATCTCTGTTATTTTGTGTTAAGCATCTGTTAATAATTTGTATTCATTTCTTTCTACTCATAAAATCTATATCAGTGGTATCAGAGTGGTATACTCCTTGTCATCTTAATGCATGTCCCCAACGAGGTCAGAGTACAAAGAATTGGATCTCGAGCTTGTTTCTCTTGAGGACCAAATCTCGTGCATGCCCAAGTGAACTCTCATGGTAGGAGAAAAGAAATATGATGGGACATGATATCCTTTCAAAATTCTTCTTGAGTAATCCCTCATGCAACAGAAGAATGCGATGATGGATAGTTTTGTGCAAATCCTTTGGCGACTAACAACATGCGACACATCTTTTTCGAGCGGAGGTGCTTCCCCCTTCAAGGTACAAATAAACTTCAATATTCCTGTATTTGAAGGTCAGATAGACATAGATGGTGTAGACAAGTGGTTGATTATACTAGAAGGGTATTTTTCTGTCCATAACATTTTGAATAGAGAAAAAATTACTTTTGCACTCCTCAAAGTCATTCCCCATGTCAAATATTGGTGGGAAGCTTTTTGTGATCAAAAGGATGTTGGCATATTTATAAGAAGGTATGCTTGTCATTGATGGAAAGATTAGAGTATGCATCAATGGAAAAACACAAAAAAAATAATCTAAGGAGGAATTAACGCAGATTCGAACGCAGTGCGATGATGTGCTTGTTCATTTGATGGAAAACAAGTAGGAAAGTAAGACCAGCAGTGCAACGATGATTGAATGGCAAGATCGAAGTGTTGGTCAAACTTCATTTTAGAGTCTCGGCTACCGGTATTTCGGATATTAGGAGATGGAGATGTCAAGGAATCTCACTATAGGAGTCCTGAAATCGTGAAATGCGAAAGGTGGATGTGATGTTCATCTGAATCCATTTCAGAGTATCGAATACTGGGATTTCAGATACCGGGAGATGGAAATGTCAAGGACCCTCACAATAGGAGTCCCGAACTTACGATATGCGAAATCGCTAAATAACCTTATCCATCAGATCAAGTTTTATTATGGACCGTTGATCTGACTTCATTAGGGAGTATTGGATACCGGGAGATGGAGAGTTCAAGTGTCGAGACTCCTCATAGGAGTCCCAAAGTTGCGAAGTGAGAAAGGCTGAAAATATGAACTGACTCCATTTTGGAGTTTCACAGATCGAGATTTGAAGGTGTTCAGAACTTTCACTTCAAGAATGTCAAAATCATGATATGCAAAATCACCAAGTGATCTCAATCGACATATCCAAAAGGTGAATGTGGCAGACCACATCAGAAAGGATAGGTGGAAGATCATGACACATGGCACAATCAGACAACAACAAGTGTCAAGTTGTTTTGTCATTTCAAGCCACTAGAATTCAAAATTATGAGTGACATGTGGAAACCACTCGAGTCATGACATGTCATCGAGTGACGCAAGATTGAACTCACTCCCAGAGTTTTTTCTTTGGTAATTTTAGCACTATCACTCCCCCAAAGTCCCGAAGGATGAAGTCTCAGGGTAGAGAATAACCATCGAATCAACGAGGTTGTGGACCATTGATCCGACTCCATTTCAGAGCTTCAGATACTGGGAGTTGGAAGAGTCAAGTGATGAGACTCTTCATTGCAAGAATCATGAAAGGCCGAAGTGTGAATTACCGAAATGATTGGAGCTAGTGCAACCAAGCTCCATTTCGGAGCTTCGAATACTGGGACATGAATCATCAAGAACACATCGCCACATGAACGACGAAGTGCCAAAAAGAAAAATCATGAAATAACTTTAAGGATAAGCCCTTGGTCACCGATGGTGATCACACCATCGAAGAGATGTAGGGAGAAAGAATGAAGTGGCAAGCTCCATTTTGGAGTTTTGGAGACTGCAACTTTGAGAGTCGAGATGCCTCGCAATAGGAATCGTCGAAATGAGAAAACACCTTTTTCGTGTAGGCTGTGGTCATAGCCATTGGTCACATCGGAAAAATATGGAGGAAGGAGCTAGTGTAACCAAGCTCCATTTCAGGGTTCGCAACCTGGAGTGTCGAGACACTTGATCACACAAATGCCGAATTATCGAATGCCGAAATGCCGAAGCAACGAAATGAATGTAAGATTCAATGAAGTCAATTCAATGGTGCAGATGAATTTAAATAAGATCAGAAGCCTATTGTTCGACTTTAGAGTGTAACTACTAGAAACGAATGATAGTTTCTACCAGAGGACTTGAAGAGACTTTTGAGTGATTCCCAAAGAAGCTGAAGAGTCTTAAGGAATCTACCAGTGGAATGAAGACTGTTCGAAGAGGAAATTGACAGATGGATCTAAATGCTAGAGAAAATGAAGAGTTGTGATGATGATCAGGTAGAGCACTTGTGATGCAGGAGCATCATAGAAACAAGCGAGTGCGAAGGCAGAAGACAACTGATTGAATGCCATCACATTTTGGCACATGTCAAAATCATTTTGAAATGTTTTTGAAAGTTTGAATGTGCAAACATTAATGAAATAGTTAAGAAGGCATACTTCCATATTGTATATAGATATTGAGGGATTCACTCTCATCTGTAGGATGTAGAGGCATTTATGCATAGTTAATGAAAGTAGGTAAATTTAAATTCTAGATTAGACATGTTTAGGAGCTGGAGGGAAAATGATTATAGACACCCTCATATTTGTATCATTGTATCAAGGAGAGATTGTATGATTAATCACATTAGCATGGAGAAGAAGCAAAGAGATGTAGAGAAGAACCCATGTACAAAATTTATGAATTGATATATGAAGCTTTGATTCAGACTCATGGTGTTATAATTCTTTCTGTGTATACATGTTGAATGCTATGCTTATGGTTGTCTTATTATGTCTATCGTGCATTTTTTATTATGTTGTGTGTGAATGTATTTTTTCATGTTGGATGTTTGAAAACTGAGGGAGAGAGAGAATGAGTTTCAATTGTTTCTCTTCCTGAGTAAGAGTTCCTGCAAGGAGTGCAGTGAAACATCCGCAAGGAGTGCGTTGACAGGTGTTTAGAGTTTATCTATGAAATCTCAAGAGGGATATCATTGTTCTCATCTCAACTGGAGTGCAAGACAAGAACAAAAGCCGTGCAAGGTGTGTGTAGGTTGTTTGAGACCTTAGGACTTATAAACCAAGGTCGAGGGATTGAAGTATTTTTGTTGCAGAGTTGCACAGAGTCAAGAGATTCAAATATTCAAGAATATTTGAAGAAGTGCCGCAAGGAGTGCGTGCAAGAGTCTTCTGAAGACTTGAAGTCGCAAGGAAGTTCAGGAGGAGTAGTGTTTTCAAAAACATTTGAAGAAAGCTCAAGAAGGTTGATCCCTTCGAGGTATTCAAGGGGAGAAATTGGATGGTCCGAATTCTCCAAGGAGAACTCCCAAAACAATGAGGAATGTAGGATCTACAGAACTTGCAAGGTGGATAAGGGCCAACAAACCCATCCCTTTGGTATCCAGAGTCAACGTGGGTCGTTGATTTTGATCTTTTGGGGCCATCAGATCATTTCAATAATTCGAGGTTCAAGAGTTCGAAGTGTAAGCCAAAAATCCTTAGTTGATCAAGTTCTTGAAACACGAAAAGAGGTTTTGTGCGTGAAGTCAAAGAGTGATGAGTTCGGGAATTCAGAACTTCAGAGTTCATGGTTTTGAAAGTCCTGAGGACAGGTGATCAGGAATCAATAGGGAGGAAAATCAGAAATCAGAAGATACGATAGAGTATTTTTTGGGATTTTGGGAATCGGGTTTTCGACATTCCCATTGATAAGGGGCAGAACACTCCAAATCGGAAGTACCGAAATCGCGAAACACGAAGGAAATTGAGGAAGTGCATTTCATCATTTCGGAAAATTGGGGTTCAGGAATTTGGGGATTGTGGTGACATAAGGTTAGGGTCGAGAGTTTCGAACTCCCGGTACCTGGAAGCCCGAAATACAGGGGGTTGATGAAAGGAGGTTCAAGTTTCAAAATCCCAGGAGAGGTAAAACCCATTTTGGCATTTCAGAGATTTAGTTTTCGGAAGGTATAGGAGACATAGAGTTCAAGAACAAGCCTTACGAACTCCTAGCAGGCAAAATCGCGCTAACCGTTGGATCAAGGGGAAGAACCACAACCGTTGATTTTCCTTGGAAGAGGAACACTAGTGTTTCAGTGTTTCAGGATTCGTCATATCGAGAACCTTGTTGACAAAGAGACGAGACATAGTTCTAAGGAAATCCTAAAGTCACGAAGTGTAGTAGGGCTGAGGGTGGAATTTTTGGGATTTCAGTAATTTGGGTTTTAGGACCCCAAGAATCGAGAGGTGGAGTTTCACGACATTGCGACACCTGAAATCATGAAGAGAGAAAAGCCAAAATCAGTGGCAAGGTGAGTCAAGAGATTGGTATTTTGGTTTTCGAAGGTTGAAGGGGCAAGGCACTCAACATCAGGATTTGCAAAATTGTAAAATCTGGTATACTGAAAAGAAAAGGGAAAAAGTCCCAATGACAGTTGGGGTTTGATCGCGGGGTTCATGCCAGTGAATGATCGTGTGAGCATAACTCTGGAGGGCCTATGAATTATACTCAGAGAGGGTGAGTGAATAATTCCCTGAGATGAATTAAGAGGGTCATTCAGACTCTAAGGGATGAAGTTGAAAGATCATGTGTGGACTCCAGCCTGAGGGTTTAGGGGTCTGCGCCAGTTGTGGTATCAGAGCTTAGAAAGATTTCTTTGCTTTTTGTAGTAGGGAAAAGAGAAATTTTGTAGCCATGCCACTGAGAAGAAGAGACAGGAAAATACTTTATCCACCAGAGGAAAGGGAAATGCCAAGAAGAAGAGATAGGAAGTTACCTGACTCGGAAAGGGAAAGAGAGATGCGTGAATTACGTGCCAGGCTTGATGCCATTGAAATCGCATAGAGGCACACAGTCGGTGTTGGGGATATCAGTGAATCTTAAAATGAAAATGAGGGTGGAAGTGAGGAAGTTGTAGTCGAAGATGCTGTGGAAGAACGCCTATTCAGGGTTGTCGCAAGGATAGGTGCTAGAGCAAAAAATGACATTCCAGTATGTACAGGAAACCTGGATGTTGAGGAGATTCTAGACTAGATTAGAGCTCTGGATAAGTATTTTGACTATGAAGATGTCGAGGAAGAAAAGAAGGTCAAACATGTTGTCACAATACTTAAAGGACATCCAGCATTGTGGTGGGATGAACTGCAGGCTGATAGACGTTGCAAAGGTAAGCAGAAAATCAATAGTTGGGATAGAATGGTTGCGAAGATGAAGAAAAAATTCATACCCAAGGATTATCAAATTACTCTGTTTTGGAGAATGTAGAATTTGAGACAGAAGCTGATGTCAGTGAAAGAATACACGGAAGAGTTCTACAAGATAAACATCAGAGCAAGTCATCGGGAAAGTGATGATGAAAAAGTTGCCAGGTATATGAATGGTCTAAGATATGACATTCAGGACGAGATGAGCATGATTGCCCTTAGGAATGTGGAGGATGCTTATCAGATGGCTCTGAAATATGAAGAGAAGCTAAGCTGAAAACAAGGTCAGAGAGGGTGAGGCAGAAGTCAAGCCAGAGGAAAAACAATTGCCCAAGACAAAAATCAGAAACCTAAAGAAGAGTGGAAGAAACCTCAAACTTAAACTGAGAGAGGTGGAAGCTCACAGAGAGGACAGTATGCTGATAGAAATACTTTTCCTTGAACCAAAGGAAGAGGAAGAGGCAGAGGTGGAGAAATAAAATGCTTTACCTATGGGAAAAATGGACACAAATCTTATGAATTTCTAGATAAGAAGAAAGAAGGAGGTGAAACCCACATTGTCGAAGCTCAAGGATGGAATGTTGAGGCAGAAGATGCTGAGGGTGGAATATCCTTGATGATGAGAAATGTTTTCTTAATTCCAGAGAAGGAGGCAAAGAACCCAACCCAAAGGAGCAAACTTTTTCGGACTGCTTGCAAGACCAAAGACAGGTTATGCAAAGTCATCGTGGACAGTGGTAGCACAAACAATCTCATTTCTATAGAGATGGTAGAAAATTTGGAGCTAGAGACTATTGAACATCCAATCCCATATAGAGTTTCATGGCTACAAAAAGGACATCAAGTAAATGTCACTAAACAATGTTTAGTTGAATTTAAAATAGGAGGATACAAGGATGAAATATTATGTGATGTCATTCCCATGGATGTTTGTCATCTATTGTTGGGTAGACCATGGAAATATGACATGAATGTGATTCATGATGGGAGAAAGAACACATACACCTTGGAGAAGAATGGGAGAACTCACATGTTGCTGTTGATTAAGGATAAAGAAGTGAAGCCAGAGGTGAGAAAAACTGTACTACTCATGAGTGGAAAGGAACTTCTTAAAGAGGTTAAGAAGAAGGAATATACACAATTCATCATGGTCAGGAAGCCTAGAATTGTTTTAACCAGTACAAGAGTGGATGATTAACCAGAGGAAATCCAGAAGTTGTTGGAAGAATTTGTTGATATAGTAATGGACGAACTACCTTGTTCGTTGCCACCGATCAAAAGTATAAGTCATCACATCGATCTTATACCTGGATCTAGTTTACCAAACAAAGCAGCATACAGATTGACATCGCAGGAGAATGAAGTGATCAAGAGACAAGTCCAAGATTTAATGGACAAGGGATTGGTTAGAGAAAGCTTGAGTCCATGCATTGTTCTAATAGTGCTCAGCCCAAAGAAATATGGAGGCTGGAGGATGTGTATATAATCGAGGGAAATCAAAAAGATTACCATCAGATATAGATTTCCTTTGCCAAGGATGGATGATTTGATGGACTTCTTTAATGGAGAAAAATATTTTTCAAAGATTGATTTGAAAAGCGGCTATCATCAAATTTGGATGAGAGAAGGTGATGAATGGAAGACAACATTCAAGATGAATGAAGGGTTGTATGAATGGCTTGTTATGCTATTTGGCTTAACAAATGCACCTAGTACTTTCATGAGGTTGATGAACGAAGTCTTGAAGGAGTTTATAGGGAAATTTGTCATTCTATATCTTCACGATATACTGATTTTCAGTTGATCCGTAGGATCTTTTAATGACTATGGTTGAGTTTTAATTTTGCATGCATTAATTAACCATTTGAGAAACTTAATGAAAGAATGAGGAAAAGAGAGGAATTATGATAGCCATATACACATTTGTAGATTTGAAATGAAATAATTGACAGAAAACCATAACACGAGAATTGATAACGGAGTTTGGCACAACTTTGCCTACGTCTCCGGGCCTTTGTCTTTGTGGGGGAGGCTTCTTTATTTCTGTTAAAAAGATCAAAAGTACATCGTAGCAGTGCCAATTGGATACAATACTGATCTATTCATCTTCTCCTAGATCACTAGAACCCTACAAAGAAAACGAAATGCAAAACGGACGTCCGGAGCTCCCAGAAATGGCCCGCAAGCATCTTCTCCTCAATAGCTTCCCTGCATAAAAATGGCTTTGGCTTGGATTCCCTTCAGCATAACTCTACTTTGACTATTCTCCATGGCCTCAAACAAGCCTGATTTATATAGATCTGAATTTGGTTATCCATCCCCAACTTCCTCCCAAAATTTGGGCTCCAAAAATGCCCAATATCTCCAAAAAATGGAGAAAATCAATTAAAACATGCATGGAAAATCAATAAAATTCCCAAACTATAGAAAAAACCCACGGTATTGTTTAATAATATGGCACAACCCCTTTGGCACACACTCTGGTTCATATCGGGCCATGTGGCCGAGCGCTAGCCCCTCGGGCTATGCGCTGGCCCTTCCTTCACGCTAGCTCCTGGTCGTGGGGTGCTTGTATAGGTCCACGAGCTATGTAATGTATAACCCCCATGCCCAAAAGGTGGACACGCTCCTGGTCCTATGATATTTTCTTGGGATCCATGGGCTGGCTCTATCCACGGACGAATCTATTCGCCAAGTCTCGTGGTCGTGTGTAACCATTGGTTGTCCGGTTATATGTCAGTGCCGAGGGCTGGGGCTAAGCCCCGACCCTTTCCCCCTCTGCATAATAATTTATTCAAAAATAAATATTATTTGTGCCATATACATAATAAGAACTACGCATGGGGTGGGCGGTTAGCCTGGTCCTGCCAGTCCACAGCCCGGAGGAAGGTCGGGGGTTCGACCCCGGTGAACCCATATAAATTTTGCACAAACCTTGAACCAACCACAGGGTGCCACGTGGTAGCCCATGACTGGGCCACATGGCACCTCAACAACCAATAAAAGTCTGCCATGTGTCAAATGTCGATTCGTCGACTAGTCTACCATGTAACTTGTCCAATTACTATCCTATCAGCTACTGACGTCATCCCATGCCATGTGTCACCCTTACAGTGGTGACACGTGTCACCCATAGATTGGTCTAGTTGTCTGCCCGTACACCACATCATCCTGCCACGTGTCATCTTTAGGAGCTTCCATGTCATTTGTACGGCCATATAGCCTGTACAGTCAGCATGCCACATGGCACTGTACGAACGGTACAACCATCCCCTTTTTTTTCCTATTTGGGTTTTCGGACAAAACATGATATCTTTTGCATATGGAGCCCATTTGATGAAGTAAATATATGGCTGGAATCAGGAAGATGAGACAAATACAATGGTGCTAGTTTCGTAGGATTCCGAGCATTTTCATATTTGAGCATTTTTTAGCCCTGTCAGGCTTCTAGATCTGATTCTGGATGACACTTCCCCACTAAAAGACCTTTTGGTCCCCAAAAGGTTACTGACCAGTCAACAATCTCAGGATAGGCCACCCGGCTTGTCCTCTGTCTCTGAAATTTTTCCTGTACACCTGTCTCATCAAGATCAACTGTAACACAATCATGAGAACTGACAATATATTGTTAGCCATTTGAACCCTATTACATCTTATTGAAGCCACTCTCATCCATGTAGAAAACATTACTAATGACAACATCAAAAAGATGACTACAAATCAGCTGATATACTTGAAATATCTGCACGACATGAGCTTATCTTGAAGCAACTTATGATTGATTTTCCATTCAACAATCATGTCTTGTTCTTTCTTAAGATCGATTACTTCATTTGAAACAATTATTGGTTTGTTGCTTGCTTTCACTGCCTTCTTTAATTGTTCCATTTTTTGAAGTGTTTTATTTTCTTTAACACGATGAACATGAACCACATAATCTTGACCTGTTTTAGTGAATTGATATTGATTCTTTGTCCTATAGAAGATTGCCTTACGATCATATAAGTATGGACTACCTAAGACTATTCCACATTCTCTTAATGGCACTACATCACATGTTACTTTGTCCACGTACTTAGATGAAATTGCAAATTTGATTGTGCACTACTTTTTTATGTGCATTAGATGATGATTTCTTATCCATTTAAGTGTGTAAGGCTTATGATGTAGTTGTGTTTTTAACCCCAATTGCTTAACCAATTCTTTTGAGATTAGATTAGATTGAGATCCACTATCGATTAATGTGTCTATCTTAGTGTTTCACATGATTACCCTTATATGAAACAACTTGCTTCTACAATCAATGTCTTCACCAAATTTACCTGTCATACTAACCAATGAGATCTTTGACTCATCACCTGAATCCGATCCCAAATCTGTGTGTTTTGATGTCGTTGCCACTATTTGCATTCCCTTCTTTTCTTTGAACCACTTTGGCCTCTTCTCGGGATGCAAATACCAACATCTGTCCTCATCATGTCCCTCTTTCTTGCAATTCTTGCAAGAGGGATTTCCTTCCTTCCTCCTAACTGCATTTGCATTCTTGCCATGCCTTTTCCTCTTGTCTTCTTTCCTTGAAGAAGATGATTCCCCTAACACACCTGCTTTCCCTACTTCAATATACGTATCTTGAACAGAAACCTCATCAAGGTTAGTGGGTCCAAACATGAAAACAATGTTTCTAATATGCCCAGGTAAGCCTCCTATATACTTCATAAGAGTTTCTTGTGTTTGCAAAGGGATGTCTAACATTAATGCCATTTTTCGAAATCCATCGGTGTATTCTTGCACTGTTTGTCATTTTCTTAGTTTTAAAGATTGCCATTCAATTAATGTTTTTTCTTTATAACCCAAAGGATAAAATTGTTTCCTAAGTGCCAAAATGAAACTCTTCCATGATGGAAATACATTACTCACATGTTGTTTTCCCTTTTGCAGCTTTCTTTGCCACCAGATGAGAGTTGTACCTGCAAGTCTCAAAGATGCCAAGTTAATTTGTGTGGCCTCATCTTTGATCTGTTGCACACTGCAGTATACCTCCATCTTCCTGATCCAATTGTCAATTTTTTCTGCATTTACTTCACCATCGTACATGGGAAACTCAAATTTAACATCAAGTTTTAACAATGACATTTCATTCTTATTCTTATGAACATTTTTCTTTCCATTAGATTTAGAACTTGAACTTGAAGAAGAAGGAGAAGCAGGTGCTGATGGAGGTGAAGGAGGAATCTGAGGATGGTCCTCTTCCTCTTCACTTTTTCCCTTTGAAGATTCACCCAAAATTGGTCTCTTTCATTCCAGGTAATCCTCATACAAAACTTTCACCATCTCCGACATAGCAAGGAATGTTTTCCAGAACTATTTCTCATCCTAAGAAATCCCTTCTTCCGATGCCATCTTCTCGCTGTGAGAAGCTCTCTTTCTCAATCGAATTAATGGATTCTCTGCAACAAGCTCGCCTTCACCACACTATAGATTTTCCCTAGTTAACATGCAAAACTTGAATCCAAACGTCAACTAGCTCTGATTCCACTTGATCCATAGGATCTTTTAATGACTATGGTTGAGTTTTAATTTTGCATGCTTTAATTAACCATTTGAGAAACTTAATTAAAGAATGAGGAAAAGAGAGGAATTATGGCATCCATATACACATTTGTAGATCTGAAATGAAATAATTGACAACAAACCATAAGATGAGAATTGATAACGGAGTTCGGCACAACTTTGCCTACATCTCTGGGCCTTTGTCTCTGTGGGGGAGGCTTCTTTATTTCTGTTAAAAAGATAAAAAGTACATCTCAACAGTTCCAATTGGCTACAAGACTGATCTGGTCATGTTCATCCGGATCTGTAGAACCCTGCAAAGAAAATGGCACGCAAAACGGATGTCCGGAGCTCCTAGAAATGGCCTGCAAGCGTCTGCTCCTCAGTAGCTTCCCTGCATAAAAATGGCTTTGGCTTGGCTTCCCTTCATCATAAATCTGCTCTGACTATTCTCCATGGCCTCAAATAGGCCTGGTTTATATAGATCTGAATTTGGTTATCCATCCCCAACTTCCTCCCAAAATTTGGGCTCCAAAAATGCCCAATATCTCCCAAAAATGGAGAAAATCAATTAAAACAGGGATGGAAAATCAATAAAATTCCCAAACTATAGAAAAAACCCATTGTATTGTTTAATAATAGGGCACATCCCATTTTGCGCATGCTCTAGGTCATATCGGGCCATGTGGCTGAGCGCTAGCCCCTCGGGCTATGAACTGGCCCTTCCCTCACGCTAGCTCCTGGTCGTGGGGTGCTTGTATAGGTCCACGGGCTATGTAATGTATAACCCCCGCACCCAAAAGGTGGACACGCTCCTGGTCCTGTGGGATTTGCTCGGGATCTGTGGGATGGCTCTATCCATGACTGACTCTATTCGCTAAGTCCCGTGGTCATATGTAACCATTGGTTGTTTGGTTATATGTCAATGCTGAGGGCTGGGGCTAAGCCCCGACCCTTTCCCCCTCCACATAATACTTTATTTAAAAACAAATATTATTTGTTCCATATAAATAATAAGAACTACCTGTGGGGCGGGAGGTTAGCCTGGTCCTGCCAGTCCACAACCTGGAGGAAGGTTGGGGGTTCGACCCCGGTGAACCCATATAAATTTTTCACAAACCTTGAACCAACCACAGGGTGCCACGTGGCATCCCATGACTGGGCCATGTGGCACCTCAACAACCAATAGAATTCTACCATGCCTCAAATGTTGATTCGTCCACCAGTCTACCACGTAACCTATCCAGTCACGGCCCTGTCAGCTGCTGACGTCATCCCGTGCCACATGTCACCCTTACAGTGGTGACACGTGTCACCCATAGATTGGTCCAGCTGTCTGCCCGTATGCCACATCATCCTACCACATGTCGTCTTCAAGAGCTACCATGTCATCTGTATGGTCGTACGACCTGTACAGTCAGCATGCCACGTGGAACTGTACAAACTGTATGGACTGTAATGTCATCCTATTTTTTTGCCTATTTGGGTTTTCAGACATAACATGATATCTTTCACATACGGAGCCCATTTGACGAAGTAAATATATGGCTAGAATCAGGAAGATGAGACGGGTGCAATGGCACTAGTTTCGTTGGATTCCGAGCATTTTCATTTTTGAGCATTTTTTAGCCCTGTCAGGGTTCTGGATCCGATTCTGGATCATTAGTAGAATAGAAACAGAGCACTTGAATCATTTGTCTAAAATGATGAAGAGATTACAACAAGAGAAGTTACTGATTAATATGAAGAAATCAACATTTATGAGGACAAAACTCATTTTTTTGGGTTTTGTTATCTCCACAGATGAGCTGAAAATGGATCTGGATAAGGTAGAGGCGATTAAGAATTGGCCATCGCCGAAGAGTATATTTGAAGTTAGAAGCTTCCATGGATTAGCTAGTTTCTACAAGAAATTCATCCAAAATTTCAGTGGGATTAGCGCACTAATGATGGACACGGTGAAGAAAAGACATAAATCTTTTCACTGGACACAAGAAGTAGAAAAAAGTTTCAATTTGTTGAAAAGGAAGATTATTGAACAACCAATTTTGGTGTTTCCATATTTCAACAAGACATTTCATGTCAAATGTTACTAGCCAATTTGCAATAGGAGCGGTCTTGAGCCAAGACGATAGACCGATCGCATACTTTAGTGAGAAACTGAATGAAGCAAAGATTAAATATTCAACATATGACAAGGAATTTTATACAGTCATACAGGCACTGAAGAAGTGGAGGCACTATTTGGTTCCTAAAGATTTTGTTTTGTACAGTGATAATCATGCTTTACAATTCATCACTCAACAGGAGAAGTTGAACCAAAGACATGTTAAATGGGTTGAATACATGCATAATTTTACTTTTGTAATTAAACATATTTCTAGAACTGCTAACAAAGTTGTTGATGCTTTGAGCAGGAAATATTTTTTTATGCAGGAGTTCAGAGTCAAAACATTGGGTTTTGATAACCTCGAGGACATGTACAGAAATGATCCAGATTTCAAAGAGGTGTATGAGGCATCAGAGAATCCAATTCTCAAGGACAGAAGTCAATGGATTGAATATATGATCCAGGATGGATTATTATTCAGAGGAAATCAACTGTGTAAAATGCTCCATGAGGGAGAATTTGTTGAAATAAAAACACAGTGGAGGATTCGCCGGACATTTCGGTCATGATAAAACATTCTCAAAATTA
Organism: Picea engelmannii; assembly: GCA_009831015.1. Classification (NCBI taxonomy): domain Eukaryota; kingdom Viridiplantae; phylum Streptophyta; class Pinopsida; order Pinales; family Pinaceae; genus Picea; species Picea engelmannii. Next base: position 33,527 of record ML784612.1, read on the forward strand.
AATAGCTCATTTTTTTGGCCAGGGATGAGGACCGACGTCAACAGATTTGTGGACAAATGCAGGACTTGTCAACACTCAAAAAGGGAAAAGGAAGAACACAAGGTTATACCAGCTATTACCCATACGTGAGAGTCCATGGGATGCAGTGAGCATGGATTTTATATTGGGGATGCCAATGAAACAAATAGGATTTGATTTGATCTTTGTGGTGGTAGATAGATTTTCAAAGATGGCACATTTTATACCATGTCAGAAAACCAGTGATGCAACTCATATTGCGAACCTATTTTTCAAAGAAGTCATTAGAATTCACGGCTTGCCAAGAAGTATAGCTTCAGATCAAGACACCAAGTTCGTAGGACATTTCTGGAAGACTTTATGGAAGAAGACGGGGACACATTTTTCATTTATCTCAGCTTATCATCCTCAGATGGATGGACAAACAAAAGTTGTAAACAGGAGCTTGAGAGATTTACAGAGGAGCCTAGTCACTGAACACCACAGCCAGTGGGATCACATTCTGCCACAGGAAGAATTTTCTTATAATGATTCACACAACAAAATCACAGGGAAAAGTCCATTTAAGATTGTTTATGGAATGCATCCAATAGGAGTTTCTAAATTGAAAGATTTGAAACATAATGAAACTAGAAGTGCTAGTGCAGAGGATTTTGCAGAGGCAATGAAAGAACTTCACAGCCAAGTGAAGGAGTGATTGCAGAATTAGAATCAAGAGTACAAGCACAAAGCAAATCAACACAGGTGAGAACTTCAGTTTGAAGTTGGTGATCTGATTCTGACACATCTAAGGAAAGAAAGGTTCCCAAGGGGAATGTATAACAAACTGAAAATGAAGAAGGACCATGAAAGATCATAAGAAAATTTGGAGAAAATGCATATGATATTGAATTACCCGATGGGATCCAAATTTCACCGATATTCAACATCTCATATTTGTACCCTTAGAGAGCTGAAGAAGACAGTGAACACAGAGAAGTTCAGTGGACCAAACAAATTCTTGTAGCTGAAAATCCACTGATGGAAAGTATACTTAACAAGAGAGTCAGCAAGAGGACCAGGAGAAAAGAGTATTTTGAATACTTGGTCAAATGGAAGGGACATCCAGTTGAAGATGTCAGCTGGGAGAATGAAGTAGAAATTTAGAAGCATGGACAAACCATGCAAGAGCTCATGAATAGGAGTCCATGAAAATTTTCAAGTGAGAGAGTATGATGCAGGAGCATCATAGCAGCAAGCGAGCGTGAAGGCGGAAGACAACTGGGATGAACACCATCACATTTTGGCACATGTCAAAATTGTTTTGAAATGTTTTTGAAAGTTTGAATGCATAGACATTAATGAAATAGTTAAGAAGGCGTACTTCCATATTGTATACAGATATTGAGAGATTAGCTCTCATCTGTAGGATGTAGAGGCATTTATGCGTAGTTAATGAAAGTAGGTAGATTTACATTCTAGATTAGACATTTTTAGGAGATGGAGGGAAAATGACTATAGATACCCTCATATTTGTTCATTTTATCAAGGAGAGATTTTATGATTAAGCTCATTAGCATGGAGAAGAAGCAAAGAGTTCTAGAGAAGAACCCATGTACAAAAGTTCTGAATTAATATATGAAGCTTTGATTCAGACTCATGGTGTTATAATGATTTCTGTGTATACATGTTGAATGTTATGCTTATAGTTGTCTTATTCTCTCTATCATGCATTTTTTATTATGCTATGTGTGAATGTATTTTTTCATGTTGGATGTTTGAAAACTGAAGGAGAGAGATAATGAGTTTCAATTATTTCTCTTCCTGAGTAAGAGTTCCTGCAAGGAGTGCAGTGAAACATCCGCAAGGAGTGCGTTGACATGTGTTCAGAGTTTATCTCTAAAAGCTCAAGAGAGATACCATTGTTCTCATCTCAACTGGAGTGCAAGACAAGCACAGAAGCCGTGCAAGGTGTGCGCAGGCTGGTCGAGACCTTAGGACTTATAAACCAAGGTTCAGATATTGAAGGATTTCTATTGTAGAGTTGCACAGAGTCAAGAGATTCAAATATTTAGGAACATTTGAAGAAGTGTTGCAAGGAGTGTGTGCAGAAGTCTTCTGGAGACTCAAAGTCGCAAGGAATCTCAGGAGGAGTAGTGTTTTTGAAAACATTCGAAGAAAGATCAGGAAGGTTGATCCCTTCGATGTATTCAAGGGGAGAAATTGGATGGTTCGAATTCTTCGAGGAGAACTCCCGAAACAAAGAGGACCGTAGGATCTACATAACTTGCAAGGTGGATAAGGGTCGACGAACCCATCCCTTTGGTATTCAAAATCAATGTGGGTCATTGATTTTGATCTTTTGGGGCCATCATATCATTTCGAGAATTTGGGGTTCGGGAGTCTGAAGTGTAAGCCAAAATCCTTGGCTGATCAAGTTCCGGAAATGCGAAAAGAGGTTTCGTGTGTGAAGTTAAAGAGTGAGGAGTTCAGGAATTCAGAACTTCGGAGTTTGGGGTTTTGGAAGTCCTGAGTATGGGTGATCGGGACTCAGCAGGGAGGAAAGTCCAAAATCAGAAGTTGCGATAGAGTATTTGTCAGGATTTCGAGAATTGGGTTTTCAACATTCTCGTTGATAAGGGGCAGAACACTCCACATCAAAAGTAACGAAATCGTGAAACTTGAAGGAAATTGAGGAAGTGTGTTTCGACATTTCGGCAAATCGGGGTTCGAGAATTCTAGGATTGTGGTGACATAAGGTAAGGGCCAAGAGTTTTGAAATCCTGGTACTCGGAAGCCCAAAATAGAGGGGGTTGTCAAAAGGATGTTCAAGTTCCGAAATCCCAGGAGAGGTAAAACCCATTTTGGCATTTCAGAGATTTGGGTTCCGGAAGGTATAGGAGACAGAGAGTTTGAGAACAACCCTTATGAACTTCTGGTACGCAAAATCGCGCTAACCGTTGGAGCAAGGGGAAGAACCACAACCATTGATTTTCCTTGGAAGCGGGACACTAGTGTTTCGGTGTTTCAGGATTCGGCGTATTAGGAACCCTGTTGACAAAGAGACAAGACATAGTGCTAAGGAAATCCTGAAGTCATGAAGTGTAGTAGGGTTGAGGGTGGAATTTTTTGGATTTTGGTAATTCGGGTTTCGGGATCCCGGGAGTCGAGAGGTGGAGTTGCACGACATTACGACTCTCAAAAGCACGAAGAGAGAAAATAAAAAATTAGAGACAAGGTGAGTCAAGAATTTGGTATTTCAGGTTTTGAAGGTTGAAGGGGCAAGGCACTTGACATCGGGATTTGCGAAATCGTGAAATCTGGTATCCCGAAAAGAAAAGGGAAAAAGTCCCAATGAAAGTTGGGGTTTGATCGTAGGGTTCATGCCGGTGAATGATCGCGTAGGCATAACTCAGGAGGGCCTGTGAACTATGTTATCACTGAAATTTCGTCCGCACAGGGCGACAAGAACTCTGCATCGTCAACACAGAAAAACAGTCATTCATGGCACAAGGATTAACTCCACAACACAGCAAAAGGGTCAAAACTATGCAAAAATGGCCAAAAAATTAAAAAGCGCGATGCACCCACTGGGCGCACGCGCGCGCGCGCAACATCTTCGTATTTTGAGCGCATATGCGCGGCTGTGGGGTGAAAAACTCATGCGCCTGCCAAACGACGCATTTATGAAGCTGGTCGGCCTCCCAACCACTAATGGATCGGCTCCCAAGTTGATTTGACATCAAATCCGAGCTCAATCTGCGTGGGGAGGCTGGTCAAAGACCTAATTGTGCCCTAAAGAGCCTC
>ML784612.1:48322-65938 GCA_009831015.1 Picea engelmannii
CTTTTACATTACAGCTGTCATGACTAGCAGAGCCCAACTAGGCATGTAAGCACTCACTTTTTGCTCACACATCGACGAAAAGAGTGCAAACAAACTATACTCGGAGAGGGTGAGTGAATAATTCCCTGAGAGGAATTAAGAGGGTCAATCAGACTCTAAGGGCTGAAGTTGAATGATCCTGTGCGGACTCCAGCCTAAGGGTTTAGGGGTCTGCACCAACTTGACATGGAGAGAGCATGCAAAAGGCACACATAGACTATAAGTACACAGAACATAGAAAATATGGGTTGTTGTTTTGGTGAGGGATTGAGGAGTGTAGAAGGAGGAGCATGCAACAGCTGAAATAGAGAGTAGAGGAATGATGGATCAATATGAGATGAAACACAATGCATAACAAAAGAATAACATAAAGTGTAGAGGAGTGTGTAGAAGACACTGATGCAAATAGAGAAACTCAGTGTAGAAGAACAATGATAAGTCTGGTAAGCCAATGATAAAAATTGTATCACTGTGATAAGTTCATTAACAAAATTTATTTGTTAGGGAGGAAGGGAGGTGCTATGGAGAATTGTTGTCCTAAGAGGTTCAAGTTGGTTCTTGAACACAGGGAGCTGTAGTTTCCATCTGGATACATCCATAAAAATTAGGGAGCAAGGGAGGTGCTAGGGAGGACTGTTGTCCTCAGAGGTTCAAGTGGGTTCTTGAACACAGGGAGCTATAGATTCCATTTGGTTGCAGCCAGAAAAATCAGGGTGGCAGCGTGGTGCAAGGGAAAACTATTGTTCTCTGTTTTACAGGCTGGTGCTTGTATGATTGGAAGTTGGTGCTTCCATCTAGTTGGTGCCAGAACACATGGGGAGTTGGTTCTTCCTTCTAGTTGGTGCTAGATAAACCAGAGAGTTGGTTCTCTCAACAAGTAGCAACTTGCAAAACAGAGGTTGCAGCCTCATTATGAGTTGGTGCTCATATGTATGATAATGTAAAGAATGTAAATACTACTTATCATATAAAGAAGAAGAGGTTTTTACCCTTTATGGGTTTCCTCCAGAAATATTTTTCCTTGTGTATCTCATATGTGTGACTGATGTTGAATGTGCTATAGCTGATTTCCCTTCTTTAATGTGATTTTCATTAAGTTCTTTGTAAAGATTTTAAAATAAGCATAATTTTTTAAGCACGGTAACAACTGATTCACCCACCCCTCTCAGTTGTACAACACGTGGTATCAGAGTCATCCCCTTTTATCTAAAGGTAGATCCTAGAGCTTAAACATGTCAAGCCATGAAGGAAATTCAAAAAATAAGGCCCCTCTGTTCAATGGAACAAATTTTGCCTTCTGGAAGGTTAGAATGTGAACCTACATAATGGATTTAGGTGCAGATGTTTGGGATGTGGTAGATACTGGTTATGTAAAGTCAGTTGTATTAGCTAATAAGGATGAAAAATTAGAATTTAGCTTCAATGCTAAGGCTATGAATGCTATCTTGAGTGGGCTTGCAGAAGAAGAATTCATAAAAGTTATGCATCTAGGAACTGCCAAAGAAATGTGGGACAAACTCATTAACATTTATGAAGGTAATGAGAAGGTAAAGGATGCCAAGCTTCAAACTTATAGAATGCAGTTTGAACAACTGGAGATGAAAGAAGATGAAACTGTTGGAAAATACCTTCTGAGAGTAGAATAAATGGTAAATGCAATGAAAGAACTTGGTGAAACAATTGAGGAACCTTCTTTAGTTCAGAAAATCTTGAGATCTCTCCCAGATAGGTTTAATCTGAAGGTCTCTTCTATAGAATAACTAAATGATCTAAAAACCTTGGAGTTTGATCAACTTCTAAGAACATTGACTGCATATGAAATGAGAATAGTTAAAGATAAACCCACTTCCAGAGAAGCATCATTTAAGGCAGACAAGAATGAGGATTCTGAGCCTGATGAAATTGAAGAAAAATTTGTGATGAGACTAAAGAAGGGATCAGGAAAATACAAAGGTAAACTGCCTTTCAAATGTTTCAACTGTGGTAGGATAGGTCATTTTTAAAATAAATCTCCCCACAAAGGAAAGGATCAGGCATTTGATGATGAGGAGAAGTACAAACACATAAATTTCTTTAAAGTGAATAACCTTAAGAAGAAAAGTCTTTGCATAAACAATGATGATGATCCTTCAGATGATGAAGACAATTACTCATCTATTGAAGATAAACTAAATGACTTCATACTTATGGCCAAAGAGGATTATGATAATAACATCATAGGGAGTGATGTTAATGAAGAAGAAGTTGTGGTTGACATGGAAGGAGAACTGATTAGTGGACTAGAAGAGATTGACAAATTAAGAATCAAGAAAAGAAAGCAAAGACAATTGTTGATACAGTTCAAGAAAGATAGTAAAGAACTTGATGAAGACCTTGTCCTACTAAAAATAGAATTAGAAGAGGCAAAGAAAATCGAAGACATTCTGAAATGACAGTTATCAGAAAAGAAGGAAAAATGTGAAGCATTAGAACAAGAAGTAGTGAAAGATAGGAAAGAGATGGAAAAGTTTCAAGCCTTGTATAATCAGAATCTATGAAGTATCAAAGCCTCAAGAGGACTAGCCACCATTCTGAATCAACAAAGGAATCCAAAGATAAAAATTGGTTTGGGTTATGAAGAGGGATCAAGTAGTGGCAAGTCAAGAAATGAAGAACCCATCAAGTTTGTCAAATGTACAACCAATGAAAACAACAAACCTGCAGAAACAAAGGAAGACAATCAGCCGCTCAGGACAAGTAAGGAAAAAGGTGCCAAGATGGAATCTGTAGAACAAAGAAATAGTGCACTCCCTACTAAAAGACATCATCATCATGGAAGAAATCAATTTTCTCAAAGAATACAACCATTTTCCAGGTACATAGAATTTTTCTATGGCTATTGTTTCTATTGTTCTAACTTTGGTCACAAAGTTGCAAATCATTCCTTAAGACTTAGACATGAGCAATTAAGATTTCAAAGGAATAAATACTTGCCAGAACAGATAATGATGTAGCCAAATAACAAACCTTCACATATTGCAAATTGCCAAATTAAGTCTAGGGACATGCAACTAAGGAGGTCAAGAAATAATCAACAGTCAATGAGTAGACAACGTTATAACAATAATTTTGACCTATTGAACAATGAGATTGAATGCTACATCTATAATAACTATGGATATAAATTTGCTGACTGTTGATTAAAGAACTATGAACTAGATTTGAATTCCCCTGCTGAAAATGTCAAGTTTTGGAAGAAGAAAGAAAGTGACAAGTGTGGATTATTGTTGTCAGCTCAAAGAAAAATGAACCGTTGGTATATAGACAGTGGATGCTCCAAACATATGATGGGAGACAAACATAAGTTTATATCCCTAAGTGAAAGAAAAGAAGGAAACATAACCTTTGGAAATGATGCTCCAGGTAAAATAAAGGGTAAAGGGATGGTGAGTTTAAGTAATGGAAAAAGAAAATCCCAAGATGTTCTACTTATATATGGGCTAAAACATAATCTTCTCATTGTAAGTCAAATGTGTGAAAGAGGATGTGAAGTGGTGTTCACGTCCAAGGACTGCAAGATAAAGTCTGTAAGCTAAAAAAAAAGGTGTACAAATCAGGAGAAAACTAATCAAAAACATCGAACAATCACATATCGCTTTCATATCCATGCTGGAACCCAAGAATTTTAATGAAGCTAGAAAAGATGAACATTGGGCTAAAGCAATGAATGACGAACTTGATCAGATTGAGAAAAACAATACGTGGGAGATGGTTCAGAGACTGGAAGGTAAAAATATCATTGGTTCCAAATGGATCTTTAAGAATAAGTTGAATGAGCAGGGACAATTTGTCAGGAACAAAGCAATATTGGTCTGTAAAGGCTATGCTCAAATAGAAGTACTGGATTTTGATGAAACATTTGCGCCTATAGCAAGGTTGGAAGCTATCAGAATATTTCTTGCCTGTGCTTTTCATAAAAGGTTTAAAGTCTATCAAATGGATGTCAAGTCATCTTTTCTAAATGCAGATTTAAATGAAGAAGTCTATATGGAACAACTAGAGGGTTTCAAACTGTCTGATAAACCTGACTTAGTATGCAAGTTGAAGAAAGATTTATATGGATTAAAACATGCTCCTCATGCCTGGTATCACAGACTGGATACGTATCTCAAAGAAAAAGGGTTCAAGAGAGGAACAGTTGACAACAACCTATATATCAAAACAGAGGGTGATGATTTGTTCATTGTGTTGGTCTATGTAGATGACATCATCTTTGGATGTAATAAGGGTTCATTGGTAAAATGGTTTGCTTCTACCATGGAACTTGACTTTGAAATGTCTATGATAGGTGAACTGTCATTTTTTCTTGGTTTGCAAATTACTCAGAGGTCTGAAGGGATGTTCATTTCTGAAGAAAATTATCTAAGAGAAATGTTGAAAAGGTTTCAAATGGAAGATTCTAAACCTGTGGGAACACCTATGGTTAATGGCTGTAAATTAAGAAAGGATGATGACTCACCTGATGTTGATTAGAGTTCATATAGGTCAATGATAGGAAGCATGTTGTACATCACAACATCTCACCCAGGCATAATGCATGTTGTAGGAATGGTAGGAAGATATCATTCTGCACCTAAATAGAGTCATTTACTAGTTGTCAAAAGGATATTCATGTATTTGAAAGAAACATTGACTTATGGTCTGTGGTATCCCAAAAATCAGAATTTTCAGTTAACTGATTATTCAGACGTAGATTGGGCAAAATGTGTTGATGAGAGAAAAAGCACCAGTGGAGGAGCATTCTTCCTGGGTGACTCATTAGTAGCATGGCTTAGTAAAAAGAAAAGTTTCATTTCTTTATCGACTACAGAGGAAGAATATGTTTCTATTGCTACCTGTTGCACTCAGGTATTATGGATGATTCAGACACTTGCAAACTTGGAGGTAAAATACGCTGCACCGATCCCAATTCATTGTGATAACACTAGTGCCATTAGTGTGTCCAAGAATCATGTATTCCACTCCAAGACCAAGAATATTCCCATAAAACACCATTTTCTGAGAGAGTAGGTCACCAATCAGGTTGTTCAGGTCCATTACATTCCAACCACAGAACAAATTGCAGACATATTTACTAAACCCCTAGCCAATACACCATTTGAATATCTTTAACATAAGCTAGGTGTCATCCCATCTCAAACCTAAGAGAGTCCATCCTGTTAGGGGGAGTTTTGCATTGATTGAATATCTGATACCTCCTAAAAATACTGCAACAACTCGAGGGGAGCATGTTTTCTTTAACATTGATGTCAAAGGTGGAGAAAAGAAGTGGTCCAGACCAGATGCTACTGTTGGAGGTCCAAACAGATTAGTGTAGTCATTCAAGGTTGCGATCAATGGCAAAGGTGGAGATTGCTGGCATGTTTATATGTAGGTATGCATGTCATTGATGGAAATATCAAAGTATGCATCGATGTAAAAACATGAACAAAGTAAGCTTGGGAGGAATTAATGCAGAGTTGAACACAATGCAAAGGTGTGCTTGTTCATTTGATGGAAAACAAGCAGGCAAGGAAGACCAACAACACAACGATGATCGAATGGAAAGATAGAAGTGTTGGTCAAACTACATTTCGGAGTCTCGGCTACCAGGATTTTAGATACTGGGATATGGAGATGTCAAGGACTCTCACTATAGGAGTCTCGAAATCGCTAAATGCGAAAGGTCAATGTGATGTTCATCCGACTCCATTTCGGAGTATCAGATACCGATATTTCAGGTACCGAGAGATGGAAATGTCAAGGACCCTAACAACAGGAGTCTCGAACTCGTGATATGGGAAATCCAAAAATAACCTTAGCTATCAGATCGAGGTTTGTTCTGGACCACTGATCCTACTTCATTAGGGAGTTTTAGATACCGGGAGATGGAGAATTCAAGTGTCGATACTTTTCATAGGAGTCCTGAAGTTGCAAACTGCGAAAATTCGAAAAGCTGACCTGACTCTATTTCGGAGTTTCACAGATCGAGATTTGAAGGTGTAGAGAACTTTCACTTCAAGAATGCCAAAATCATGATATGAGAAATCGTGAAGTGATTTGGACCAGCAGATATAGAAGGTGAATGTTCCATACCATGTAAGAAAGGACAGGTGGAATATCATGACACATGGCACAATCAGAAAACAACAAGTGTCAAGTTGTTTTGGCATTTCAGGCCACTAGAATTCACAATTTTGAGTGACACGTAGCAACCACTCGAGTCATGACATGTCATCGAGTGACGCAAGACTGACCTCACTCTGGTAGTTTTTTCTTCAGGAATTTTATCACTATCACTCCCCCAAAGTCCCGAAGGATGAAGTCCCAGGGCAGAGAATAATCGTCGAATCATCGAGGGTGTGGACAATTGATCCGACTCTATTTCAAAGCTTCAGATACCAGGAGTTGTAAGAGTCAAGTGACGAGACTCTTCATCGCAATAATCATGAAAGGCTGAAATGCAAATTGCCGAAATGATCAGAGCTAGTGCAACCAAGCTCCATTTCGGAGCTTTGGATACTGGGACATGGATCATCAAGAACACATCGCCACAGGAACGTCGAAGTGTCAAAAAGAAAAATAATGAAAGCACTTTCAGGATAAGCACTCGGTCACCGATCATGGTCACACCGTCGAATATCTGTAGGGAAAAATCTTGAAGCGGCAAGCTCCATTTCAGAGTTTCCAGGACTACGACTTGTAGAGTCGAGATGCCTCGCAACAAGAATCGCCAAAATGCAAAAAAAAACTTTTTGGTGTAGGTTGTGGTCACAGCCATTGGTCACATCGATGAAATATGGAGGAAGAAGCTAGTGTAACCAAGCTCCATTTTGGGGTTCATGACCTAGAGTGTCGAGACACTTGATCACACGAATGACAAATTGTTGAATGCGGAAACGTCGAAACGACGAAATGAACGTAAGATTTAATGAAGTCAATTCAATGGTGCAAATGAATTTAAATAATATCGGAGGGCTACTTTTTCACTTCAGAGTGTAACTACTAGAAATGACTGATAGTTTCTTCTAGAGGACTCGAAGAGACTTCTAAGTGATTTCCAGAGAAGTTGAGGTGTCTCAAGGAATCTACCAGTGGAATGAAGACTGTTCGAAGAGGCAATTGACAGATGGATCTAACTACTTGAGAAACTGAAGAGTTGTGATGATGATCAGGCAGAGCACTTGACATGGAGAGAGCATGCAGAAGCATCGCGAGAGAGCATGCAGAAGGTGCACAAAAACTATAAGAATGCATAACAAAGAAAATATGGGTTGCTATTATGGTGAGGGATTGAGGAGTGTAGAAGGAGGAGCATGCAACAGCTGAAATAGAGAGCAGAGGAAAGGCATATCAAGCTAAGATGACACACAATGCATAATAAAAGAAGAACATAAAGCGTAGAGGAGTGTGCAGAAGATAATGATGCAGATAGAGCAGCTCAGTGTAGAAGAATAGTGATAAGTCTCGTAAGCCAATGATAAAAATTGTATCACTGTGATAAGTTCATTAACAAAATTTATTTATTAGGGAGGAAGGGAGGTGCTAGGGAGGACTATTGTCCTCACAGGTTCAAGTGGGTTCTTGAACATAGGGAGATGTAGTTTCCATATGGTTGCATCTAGAGAAATTAGGGAGGAAGGGAGGTGCTAGGGAGGACTATTGTCCTTAGAGGTTCAAGTGGGTTCTTGAACACAAGGAGTTGTAGTTTCCATCTAGTTGCAGCTAGAAAAATCAGGGTGGAAGGGTGGTGCAAGGGAGAACTATTGTTCTCTATTTTACAGGTTGGTGCCTGTATGATTGGAAGTTGGTGCTTCCATCCAATTGGTGTTGGAACACTTGGGGAGTTGGTGCTTCCTTCTAGTTCATGCTAGAGAAACCAAAGAGTTGGCGCTCTCAACAAGTAGTAGATTGCAAAATAGAGGTTGTAGCCTCATTATGAGTTGGTACTCATATGTATGATAATGTAAAGAATGTAAAGATTACTTATCATATAAAGAAGAAGAGGTTTTTACCCTTTATGGGTTTCCTCCAGAAATATTTATCCTTGTGTATCTCATATGTGTGACTGATGTTGAATGTGCTATAGCTTATTTCCCTGCTTTAATGTGATTGTCATTAAGTGCTTTGTAAAGAGTTTAAAATAAGAATAATTGTTTAAGCACGGTAACAACTGATTCACCCCCCCTCTCAGTTGTACAACACATGGTGAACCGACGTGAACCAATTTAGTGGTAGTACGACTATCATTAGACCAAAACTCGTGGGTGATTGGTAAACTCATCACCGCCAGAGTTAATGGATCTACGGGAGGTTGTTAGACCATGTCACGAGTCCCGAAGGAGGTGATGAACACCAATTCAACAATCTCCCCCTCAGCACCAACTAAGATACTTGACACCATTCGAGCGGAATCGAACCTCTAACCTTTCACTCTGATACCAATTTAGTGGTAGTACGACTGCCATTAGACCAAAACCCACGGGTGATTGGTAAACTCATCACCGCGAGAGTTAATGGATCCACAAGAGGCTGTTAGACCATGTTGCGAGTCCTGAAGGAGGTGATGAACACCAATTCAACAAAGGAAACATAGGAACCCTCATTATTTACAGTCACGACCACCTGTGAATCCTTTAGGGATGCTATTAAGGAACAATAATAACCTATTTGAAGTTATGATGACTTGTATACCAATTGGACCACACTGTGGCAAGAAAGAGACGAAGCAGTGCTAGAGTTCACAAATATCTTTCATACCTTGTGCACCAAGTTGGGTATCAAATATTTAGAGAGACATATGGTGCTCAAGTATTGTGATGCTATGCATATATACATCCAGGATGAAATGGAATTTCTGGACATCTCATCCTTGGGCACGACCTACCAATATGTCGTCAAAATCGAGCAGAAGCTCAAACAAAATATGTGACAATTTGGTACCCGTGAACCCCTCACAACAAAATCCAGGGAAGGGCTGCCCCAACCCACAGAGAAAAGGACAAAGAAAAGATGGATAGTATCAGGACAACTAGTCCAAGATGTAAGCAAAGAAGGACACTGGAAAGACAAAGAAAGGTACTGGGAAGTGGTGCAACTTCCATAAGATCCCTTAGTATAACACTGTTGACTTCTGCTCAAAGAAGTCACTAGTGGACGGAGTGAAAGCCTCTGAATCAGATGTGGGTTATGACTTTGAATTAGAACCAGAAAGGGGAAAATGGATCATTGACATGGAACCTAGTGCCACCGCTGCTACCACCAAGCTCCAGCCTGATGAACCAGATGAGCCAAAAGAAGGAGAGCGCCTCTTCCATTCACATATGTGGGTAAAAGGAACCCCACTACACTTCATCATTTATGGTGGTAGAAATAAGAACCTCATATCAACATAGGTTCTCAAGTGGTTGGCCCTACCGAAAATGTCACACCCACAACCCTACACCATTGGATGGCTCCAACAAGGAAGAGATCTCTATTTCACCCAACAATGTCGAATGTCATATGACATCAACCCCTTAAAAGATGAAGTATTGTGTGATATTTCTCTTCTCAAAGTTTGTGATGTTCTTTTGGGCCAACCTTATTTTTGGAAACATCATGTTATATATGAGTCTAGGCCTCGTAGTGTTATTATTACTTTGAACAGGAAAATGTACAGGATACCTGAGGTAGTCCCACCTAGTGCTATTTTCTTGATCTCTGCCAAGCAATGCAGGAAGTTCATCTCTTAGAAGGGGAAGTTTTTCTTCTTCGTGACTCAATCTTGGAATGAGTGAAATATCACAACCACATCCAGGGTCTCTATAGTTGACCTCTACACACAGTAGAAGCAAGTAGATAAGGTCGTCGAAGAATACTCGGATATATTCTCCTCACCTACTAGGGTACCTATGCACTATTAGGTCAATCATGCCATCTATCTAAACCCCGATGCATCGCTTCCTAATGGGATAGTCTATCGTCACTCTATGTTAGAGAATGAGGATATCAAGTGACAGATCTAAGAACTGCTCCACAAGGGGAACATATGTCCCATCTCATCACCTTGCAGGAGCCCAATCATGCTAGTAGAAAATAAATATGGAACCTGATGACTCATCATTGGTTATTAGGCCTTGAATAAAATCACAGTCAGAAACCGGTACCCAATTCCTTGAATCTATGACCTCCTTGATCAACTCATGGGGGCCAAATACTTCAGTAAGATTGATCTGAATTCTAGCTACCACCAGGTCCTGTTAGAATAAGCATATGTATGAAATATCGCCTTCAATTTAAAGGAAGGCCTTTTTGAATGGTTAGTCATGCCCTTTGGTTTGACAAATGATCTAGCCACTTTCATGAGGATGATGGATGATATCCTGTGACCATTCACCAATAATTTTGTAGTGGTGTATCTGGATGACATTCTCATTTACAACAAGTCTTAGGCAGCATAAGCTATACGCCAACTTGGAAAAATTCTCCTTCAACATGGACAGGGCCCATTAGATAGGCTACATTATTGATCAACATGGAGTACATATGGATCCAACCAAGATCCAAGTCATCTGTGACAGGCTAGCCCCAACCACACTCACTGAGATTCAGATCTTTTTGGGCCTTGCCAATTTTTACCACAGGTTCCTATTGGGATTCTCCCATTTTTCATGGGTCCTCAGCCAAATAGCTAGGGGTGGTGGCGAGGAACAATTTGTGTGGGGACAGTCCCAACAACAAGTGTTCTATGATTTGAAGCAATGCTTGTGATCATCCCCAATACTGTCACTACCAGACCTGCAGTAGCCAATTGAGATCAAGACATATGCTTCAGATTATGTTGTGGGAATCATTCTCACTCAGCACAACCACCCCATGGCCTATCATAGTGATACACTATCAGATGATGTTCATAAGTACCCTACTTACGACAAAGAAATGTACTCCATTGTGAAATCCTACCGCCAGTGGAGACATTACATTCTTGGGAAGGAGATAGTCATCCACACTAATCATAATCCATTGTAGTTCATGCAAACACATGGAAAATTATAGAATGACCGCCATCAAAAGTCATCCACATACTTACAAGAATTACACCTCAACATCAAGTATAAAACAGGAAGCACTAACGACGTTGTTGATTTCCTTAGTAGACCACCAGTCGTGACACTCACCAACATTCTAGACTCTTGCAGGCATGACACCTTTGGATGGCCCCAACTCTATGAGACAGACCCAAACTTCGCCACCATCTACCAAATGTTGGATGCAAACACAATTGTCGATAATTTCCATCTTCAGGATGGGTTGTTGTGTCATCTAGGCCATACCTATGTTCCATCAAGTGAGTGAGTGAAAATGATATAGGAATCCCACTACAGCTGGGTGGTAGGACACTTTGAAGTCGAAAATACAGTGGCGATGCTACAGAAACATTTCTACTGGTCGAAACTTTGATAGGAGGTCAACAATTATATCAGGTCCTACACTGCCTGTGCTGTTGCCAAACCAACAACTAAGAAACAGGGTCTGTACACCTGTTGTGGGTGGGAATCCCTCCTACAGATTTAGCATTTAAGGGCTCTAATCATGCATGCAAAAAATGAGCATTTCAAAGGCCTCAACTCTTTCTTATTCTCCTAACACAAAACCCCACATTCATGCAATACAATGGTGTAAATGAGATTTGATAACTCTACCTTAAGTGCTTTGTTTGATGTCGAACCCTTTGATTTCACTCTCTCTTTGATTTCAAGTCTCCTCCCAAAGATGACCTGCATTCACACATGAGAAAACAAAAGGCTGAGAGCATGCATTTCATATACTAATTGTTGGGTTAGTTGTGACAATATCATAAAATAAATATTCAACTTGAACACATGATATGGCAGGATGGGAAAATCACTCCTTTTTATATTAATCTTCACAAGAGTAAACTTTACAATATGTGGCTAGCACTACTCCTCGAACCTGATCCTAGGCTCCTCCTCAAAATGCACCAACTACTCAACCTCACAATGAAATTGTAGGAAAGTGGAGAAAAGGAGGGATAAATTTGGGCAGAGTTTCTATACTCTTTTTTTTTCTTTTCAAATGGGACCACTACCCCTTCTTTTATAGGCTAGAAAGAGATAGGTATTTGGTTGAGTGACTAGCCATGCATGGTCGAAAGGTTTAGTTAACTTACCCAAAACTGCGTGTTTTGTCGGCAACTTTCTGTTTTGTGTTCTTTTGTAGGTACAAGCGGGCTATAGTTGGTTAGATAGAGTGTACATGCAGGCTGTAGTGGGTCAGCAAGAGTGTACACGTGGGTTGTAGTGGAGCAGGGTGCATGTACCTTTAAAAAGGGTGTTTTTAAGAAGAGTTGTTCACTACTAGCTTGGCAAAGAAGGAATATGAGATGGCTTTATGCTAGGTAATCATGTATGGTGAAAATTAGGGTTATAACAACACCCCTCTTCCTACTCCTGGAAGGCCATGGAAATCCATATAAATGGACTACATGCAGGCCTCCTGTCCACAAAGCAGGGAAATGACTATTTTTTTGTGGTTGTTGATCACTTTTCTAAGATGGCTATTTTGGTTGCTTGCAAGAAGGGAATCACAACATAATCCATTGCCAGGATCTTCTTTGAGCGAGCCTAGGTACATTTTGGAATCCCACAAACCATTGTCTCAGATCAGAACAGTCTATTTCTCAGCAAATTCTGGTCCAACCTCTTGTCACTACTGGATTCCAAGCTCACCAAATACATGGCCTTCCAGCCCCAGACAGATGGCCAAACCGAGGTTGTAAATCGACTGATCGTGCATATCCTGTACATGTATAATTCCAAGAACCCTCACACATGGGATGAGAGTCTTCCCTATTTCCATCATAGCTACAACTAATACCTGCATAGATCAACTGACCACAACCCCTTTTAGGTGGGGTTGGGATTCCAACCATTGGGTCCCATAGATGTTGCACTTCCCCTTGTGGTGACCTCTGTTGACTCATCTCCTGCTCCAACTGAAGATGACAAAGCCACCTGGTTCATTGATTGGATCCATCACATCCTTCAAAAGGTTTAGGAGATCCTACAAAATTGGAATGAAAAGTACAAGGAGTGCCATAATCAACATTGGGTGCCACATAAGTTTTAGGTGGGCAACAAAGTTTGATTGCACTTGCAGAAAGAACGCCTTACAGGACCACATTGGAAGCTTTTCCCACTCTATTATGGGCCATACAACGTCCCCAAGGTTGTGGGAGATAATTATTTTGGGCTCAACATTCCTCCTTTCCTTGGCCTACACCCAGTGTTCAATGTGTACCTCCTTCAGCCTTATTTCCCACTATTATTCGACACCTCAGAAATAGCAGAACAACTGACAACAACAAAGCTCAACCTAGATTGAAAAAAGCAAGCATCCAATGATAATATTATGGACACATATATCAAATTCACTCGATAACAAAGGATCCAACTTTACCAAGTCGTGAAAGTAGGGAAACTCCCGCACCAAGGCAAGTGGATCACCCGGGGCCAAATTCAATAGAAATTTCCTCATCTGATGGGGGAACTCAATGCAATTTAGACCATTGCTTTATAAAGAGGGAGGATTGATCCAGGTGGATATCGGTGGCCACCGACCTTTTCCAGCTGGCTCAAAACAACTTTCTAGTAATTTTGGTAATTTACTATTTTTAGCAATTTTTCAGGTCTTGAACTTCCGGAGCCGTTTTGAGGCCCTAAACGACGTTTTTTGGGTATGTACCAATCGAAAAATTTCAACATGAAATTTTCATCAACAATTGTATTCCTTGGATAGATATTTCTAATGAGCTATCTTACACCTAAAATGAATATCTTATGCAAACGTTACGACCTCAGGAAGTTGATGTACTGACTTACCCAAATGGGGCCCACATGAATTTTGGCGCTTCATCTCCTAGTGTTAGTTTTTTGGATGTATAGGGTTTTTGACACTCCCGTTTACTGTAAATATTCCTTATGAGCCTCATTGAAATCATCTTCTTGTGAATGAACATAGTCGTCACATCTCTTCTCAGAGATAATCCGCCACCATTCCAACAAGCTTATTTTCCACTGCATTTTACAGTTTCATCTTATTTCCTTGTTGAATAGAAAACCAGTTTTACTGTATCTCTGTTATTCTGTGTAAAGCATATATTAATAATCTATAGTCATTTCATTCAACTCATAAAATATGGATCAGAGGGGTAATCATTTAGCTTGAAATATTTATTCATTTCCAACAGCCAGGCCTCATCCTCTTCCCCTTTCCCGTGTTCACCATTGAAATTAGGTGGTTTGATATTCCTAAGTTCACCTTTCAAGATGTCTGCCTCATGCCTTTTTCTTTTCCTCTCAACATGAGACACACTTGGGCTTCTCCTTGGTCCTGAACTTGCATGATTTCTTCTAGTGGAATATCTTGGAGAATGATATCACGTTCTCATGCTTCTTGACTTCCTATCATTTTTGTGATCATCCATTTTTATATGGGATCTAGATGTTGATACTTGTCTATCACTAGATGCTTGCTTGGTTCCAGCATATTTGTTAACTTTCTTATGAAACATGTTTAAGATCTGAAGTATCTCTTCCTAAGCCTTCATAAAATTTTCATTATCATCTTTGTAGCTCTTCACTTCCCTATCAAATATTCTCATAGTGACAAGCTCTTGCCTATATCTTCTTCCATTTGACTCTATATCGACATTCCCCATGCTGAAATGATGACCTATGATCTCTTCTTCATGGATGTAAGATCCCTAGGAATCTTCCATAACTCCGTTCCTTATATAAGAACTAAAGTTTTTTCTATACCTGTAATTCTGCAAGAAATGTGCATGTAATGATTATTGTTAGCATATTGTAAAAATTTTCATTAATTAGAATACATTTTATTTCCTTTTCACTTTAAGAAGGACACGTTGCATCAATCCATTAAATGTTTCCCTAGATGCATTCCTTTGTGAAATATTTTTCCAATGGCTACACTCATTCCCTAATCCGATATCTAAGCTAGAAGTTATGGCTTCTTGAAAAAGCCATTTTCACCCCTTTCTCTGCATTTTTTCTACTGGTGAAATTTTATTGAAATGCCAACTTATATCAACTGCAGAAGAAAATATGTCAAGAAATAGAGAAACTTTTGTGTGAGGAATAGATAATAATAACAGTTTTGATTATCATTGATTGTAGGTGTGATTGTCATTGATGGCAAGATCAGAGTATGCAATGATGGAATAACAGGGACAATGAAATCTTGGGAGGAGAAGCGACAATGATCTTTGGATCCCATTGAGAATTCCCAATGAACATCATATCTGACCCCGAGGTCTGACCGACGTTGGATCCAGGAGAACTTGCACGTTCTTTAAAGAGAAAGGTGAAGCAAGGTTATGAAATCCCAAAGGTAGGAGGAAGGTTTCAGATACCGGGATTAAGAAGAGTCAAGACTCTTCGTCATTAGGAGTCCTAGAATCGTGAAATGCGAAACCCCAAAAAATCAAAACCTAAAATAGGCACACCAAAAAAGAATTTTGTAGACCAGGAAATAACTCCATTTCAGAGTCCCAGATACCGGGAGTTGAAGTGTCGAAACACTTTATCACAGGAGTGCATAAATGTCGAATCACCGAAATGCGAAACGTCAAAATCCCGAAATAGGCACAACAACAAAGAGCTTTGCAGATCGGGAAATAACTCCATTTTGGAGTCCTGGATACGAGGAGTTGAAGTGTTGAAAAACTTCACCATAGGAGTGCCGAAATGTTGAATCTTTGATTTGAATCCATTTCGGAACTTCGGATACCAGGAGTTGGAGGAGTTAAGCACTGAGACTCTTCACCACAAGAGTCCTGAAATGATGAAATGCGAAATGGTGAAATGTCGTTGATCTGACTCCATTTCGGAGATTCAGATACCGAGACTTGGAGTTGTCAAGAACCCTCACATCAAGAATGTTGAAATCGCGATATATGAAATCACGAAGAGATCTGGACCGTCGAATGATCAAGAGTGTGGACCATTGATCTGACTCCATTTCAGAGGTTCGGATACTGGGAGTTGGAAGATTCAAGAGTTGAGACTCTTCATTAAAGGATTTTCAAAATTACGAAATGCGAAATGCCGAAATGAGAAATGTGAAAACACCTTTTTGGTGTAAGCCTTGGTCACCGGCGGAGGTCACATCGTCGAAAAGATGTAGAGAAGAGCTCAAAGAGAAAATATCCATTTTAGATTTTGGGAGATGGAGAATTGAGACTCTTAACCATAAGAATGTTGAAATTCCGAAATGCCGAAATGAGAAATGAACACAAGATCCTACAGATCCAATCCAATGGTGCAGACAAATTTAAGTATGATCGGATGGCTATTGTTTCACCTCAGAGTGTAACTGCTAGAAACGACTGATGGCTTCTACCAGAGGAATGAAACAAGCCTAAGTGTGATCGCCAGAGAAGATGAAGAGGCTCAAGGCATATTCCGGTGGAAGGAAGAATATTCTTAGAGGTGATTGATAGATGGAAGAGTGTTGAAGCCTCTAACTGCAATAGAGAGGATCATATCGAGTTTGGTAGAGAAGAAGAAGAGTCTCAACTATGATACAGGCTAAGGAATCTCAGCATAACACCCAGTGATGATGGACACATGGGTTTAACTACCAGAGAAACTAAAGAGTTGCGATGATGATCAGGCAGAGCACTCGACATGGAGAGAGAATGTATAAGCATGGTAGGATAGCATGCACAAGGTGCACAAAGACTATAAGTATGCAGAACAAAGAAGATATGGGGGTTGTTGTTGTTTAGAGTGATCAAGGAGTGTAGAAGGAGGAGTGTGTAGCAGTGGAAAAATTGACAAGAGAAATGGTGCATTGAATGGACATGGCACACAAAGCATAAAAGGCATAGGCACATAAAGTGTAGGGTTAGTGTGTAGCAAGACAGTGAGGCAGTAAAGGAAGGCTGAGGTGCTCTTGTAGAGAAAAACAAAAGATCAGAAAATGCAAGAACATGTAGACAGAGAGACACTAATGCAGGAAAGTAGAGCAACATAATAGAACAGTGATAATCCTGGTAAGCCAATGATAAATATTGTATCACTGTGATAAATTTATATATAGAAAACTTTATATGTTAGGGTGGAAGGGAGGTCCAAGGGAGAACTGTTGTTCTCTGTTATATAGGTTGGTTCCTGTGTGAATGGAAGTTGGTGCTTCCTTCTAGTGGGTGCTAGAGAAACCAGGGAGTTGGTTCTTCCTTCTAGTAGGTGCTAGAGAAAACAGAGAGTTGGTGCTCTCAACAAGTTGCAGCTTGCAAAATAGAGGTTGAAACCTCATTATGAGTTGGTTCTCATAGGTATGATAATGTACAGAATGTAAAGAATACTTATCATATAAAGAAGAAGAGGTTTTTACCATTTATGGTTTTCCTCAGGAAATATCTATCTATGTGTATTCCTTATGTGTGAATGATTCTGAATGTTCTATTGCTTACTTCCCTGCATTATGGTGATTGTCATTGAGCACTCTGTAAAGAATTTAAAATAAGCATAG
>ML784612.1:66623-93858 GCA_009831015.1 Picea engelmannii
CCTCACAAAGGAAAGGATCATACATGTGATGATGAGGAGAAGCACAAACACAAAAATTTCTTTAAAGAGAATAATTTTAAGAAGAAAAGTCTTTGTGTAAACAATGATGATGATCCTTCAGATGATGAAGACAATGACTCCTCCATTAAATATAAACTAAACGACTTCATACTTATGGCCAAAGCGGATTATGATAATAAAAGCACAGGAAGTGAGGCTAATGAATAAGAAGCTTTGATTGATATGGAAGGAGAACTGATCAGTGCACTGGAAGATATCGACAGACTCAGAATTAAGAATAGAAAGAAAAAACAATTGCTGATATAGTTCATGAAAGATAGTAAACAACCTAATGAAGACTTTTCCTTGCTAAAAGTAGAATTAGAAGAGGCAAATAAAATCGAGGACACTCTGAAACAATATTTATCAGAAAGAAAGGCAAGATGTAAAGATCTGGAAGAAGAAGTAGTGAAAACTAGGAAAAGGTTGGAGAAGTTTCAAGCCTTGTATCATTAGAATTTGTCAAGTATCAAAGCCATAGAAGGATTAACCACCATTCTGAATCAGTAAAGGAATCCAAAGTTGAAAAATGGTTTGGGTTATGAAGAGGGATCAAGTAGTGGTCAACCAAGAAACAAATAATCCATCAAGTTTGTCAAATCTACAACCAATGATAGAAACAAACCTGTTGAAACAAAGGAAGACAATCAACTGCCCAGGAGGAGTAAAGAAAAAGGTGCCAGAACTAAATCTGTAGAACAAAGAAATAATGCACTCCCTGCTCAAGGAAATCATCAGCATGGAAGAAATAGACCTGTTCAAAGAAGACAACCATTTTCCAGGTACAAACGTTTTTTCTGTGGATATTGTTTCTTTTGTTCTAACTTTGGTCATAAAAAACTAAACTATTCTTTAAAATTAAATTATGATCAATCAAGACATTCAAGGTATATATATATACCACAACAAAGAATGAGACAACCAAGTAAAAAATTACCACAGATGACAAATCACTTATGGATGGGAAAAGGACACAGGTTAAGCATAACAATCATTATGATCCTTTACTCAATGAACCAGAAAGTTACATCTATCATAACTATTGACATAAATCTATTCACTGTCACTTAAGGAAAAATGAACCAGATTTGAATTCCCCTGCTGTATCAAGGTTTGGAAGAAGAAAGAAAGTGACAAGTGCATATTAGTGTTGCCAGCTCAAAGACAAACGAAACCTTGGTATATAGATAGTGGATGCTCCAAACATATGACGGGAGACAAAGGTAATTTTCTATCTCTAAGTGAAAGAAAATCAGGAAATATAACCTTTAGAAATGATGCTCTAGGTAAAATAAAGGGTAAAGGGATGGTGAGTTTAAGTAATGGAAAAGGAAAATCCCAAGATGTTCTACTTTTATATGGGCTGAAACACAATCTACTCAGTGTAAGTCAAATGTGTGACAGAGGATGCGAAGTGGTGTTCACATCCAAGGACTGCAAGATAAAGTCTGCAAACTCAGGACAAGTGGTGGCCAAAGGCATAAGGACAAAAAATAATGTATATGTGCTAAAAGAAGATAGATAAGACTGTCATCTAAGAAAACATGATGAAAGTTGGTTATGGAATAAGAGACTTGGACATATAAACTTTGACAACTTAATCAAGCTCAAAAATCTTGAGGTAGTAAAAGATCTTTCGAGAATATCAAAACCCCAAGATTCTATGTCTAAACCTTGCCAAGTAGGAAAGCTAACCAGGACATTTTTTAAGTCCAAGAGCTTTACTTCAATAGAGAAACCACTCCAACTAGTTCATATGGATTTATGTGGACCATCTTGACAGGAAGGCACAGGGAGAGAAAAATACTTCATGCTGATTATTGATGATTACTCTAGACTTACTTGGGTTGCCTTTCTCAAGGAAAAAGATGAAGCATTTGAGAAGTTTAAAATATTTAAGGCTTTAACTGAGAATCACATAGGAAATAGGTTAACGGAAGTAAGATCAAACAAAGGAGGAGAATTTATGTCAAGTGATTTCAAGGAATTTTGTAATAAGCATGGGATCAAGAGAGAATACACAATCCCAAGAACTCCATAACAAAATGGAGTAGTGGAGAGGAAAAATAGAACAGTGCAGCAAATAGCCAGGTCAATGATGAATGAGAAGAACATTGGTCAAACCTACTGGGTAGAAGAAATACACACAACAATCCATGTTCTTAACAAAGCCCACCTTAGACCACAAAGTGACAAGACACCTTATGAACTGTGGTATGGGAGACTTGCTTCAATCAAACACTTCAAAGTCTTTGGGAGTAAATGTTACATAAAGAATAACGATGAGAACCTTGGAAAATATGATGACAGGGCTGATGAAGGTATCTTCTTAGGATATGCTACAAACAGTAAAGGATACAGATGCTATAATAAGAGGTTGCATAAAATGGTTGACTGTATTGATGTAAAAGTTGATGAAGGAATCTAGCAATAGAGGTTTACAATAATGAGTCTTCTACAGAGGACATAGAAAAAGTTGAAGATGAACATGTCTAAGAATCAGAAAATGAAGACTCTGAATCAGAGGAAGACATAGATACTCAAACAGACTCAAATCAACAGGAAACTTCAAGTTCCTCCTCCAGAATCACTCAAAAGAATCATCCTACAAGTCAATCAATTGGTGAAAAAGACAAAGGTGTACAAACCAAGAGAAAGATAATCAAAAACACCGAGAAATAACATATAGCTTTCATATCCATGCTAGAAACCAAGAACTTTAATGAAGATAGAAAAGATGACCATTGGGTTAAAGCAATGAATGATGAACTTGATTAGATTGAGAAAAACAATACGTGGGAGATGGTTCATAGACCAGAAGGTAAAAATATCATTGTTTCCAAATGGATCTTTAAGAATAAGTTGAATGAGCAGGGACAAGTTGTCAGGAACAAAGAAAGATTGGTCTGTAAAGGCTATGCTCAAATAGAAGGGCTAGATTTTGATGAAACATTTTCACTCGTAGCAAGGTTAGAAGCTATCAGAATATTTCTTGCCTATGCTTGTCATAAAAGGTTTAAAGGCTATCAAATGGATGTCAAGTCAGCTTTTCTAAATGGAGATTTAAATGAAGAAGTCTATATGGAACAACTAGAGGGTTTCAAATTATCTGATAACCTTGACTTAGTATGCAATCTTAAGAAATCTTTATATGGCTTAAAACAAGCCCCTCATGCCCCGTATCACAGACTGGATACGTATCTCAAAGACAAAGGGTTCAAGAGAGGAACAGTTGACAATAATCTATATATCAAAACAAAGGGTAATGATTTGTTCATTGTGTTTGTCTATGTAGATGACATCATCTTCGGATGTAATAAGGATTCATTGGTAAAATGGTTTTCTTCTGCCATGGAGTCTGAGTTTGAAATGTCTATGATAGGTGAACTATCATTTTTTCTTGGTTTGCAAATTACTCAGAGGTTTGAAGGGATGTTCATTTATCAAGAAAAATATCTAAGAGAAATGTTGAAAAGGTTTCAAATGGAAGATTCTAAACATGTGGGCACACCTATGGTTACTGGATGCAAATTAAGCAAGGATGATGACTCACCTGATGTTGATCAAAGTTCATATAGGTCAATGATAGGCAACTTGCTGTACATCACAACATCTCACCCAAACATAATGCATGATATTGGAATGGTAGGAAGATATCAGTTTGCACCTAAACATAGTCATTTGCTAGCTGTTAAAATGATATTCAGGTATTTAAAAGAAACAATGACTTATGGTATGTGGTATCCCAGAAATCAGAATTTTCAGTTAACTGCTTATTCAGATGCAGATTGGGAAAACTGTGTTGATGAGAGAAAAAGGAACAGTGGAGGAGAATTCTTCCTGTGTGACTCATTAGTAGAATGGCTTAGTAAAAAGCAAAGTTCCATTTCTTTATCAACTACAGAGGCGGAGTACATTGATGCTGCTACCTGTTGCACTCAAGTATTATGGATGATTCAGACACTTGCAGACTTAGAGGTAAAATATGTTTCATCGATCCCAATTCATTGTGATAACACTAATTCCATCAATGTGTCCAAGAATCCTGCATTCCACTCCAATACCAAGCATATTCCCATAAAATACCATTTTCTGAGAGAGCATGTCACCAATCAGATTGTTCAGGTCCATTACATTCCAACCACAGAACAAATTGTAGACATATTTACTAAACCCCTAGCCAAGACACCATTTGAATACCTCCGATAGGATCTGGGTGTCATACCATCTCACACCTAAGAGAGTCCATCATGTTAGGGGGAGTTTTGTATTGATTGAATATCTGATACCTCCTAAAAATAATGCAACAACTCAGGGGGAGAAAAGGAGTGGTCTGGACCAGATGCTACAGTTGGAGGTCCAAATAGATTAGCACAGTCATTCAGGGTTTCCATCAATGCCAAAGGGGGAGATTATTGTGATTATCATTTATGGAAGGTGTGATTATCATTGATGGCAAGATCAGAGTATGCAACGATGGAAAAATAGGGACAACGAAATCCCGGGAGGGGAAGCAACAATGATCTTTGGATCCCATTGAGAATTCTCGATGAACTTCAGATTTGAGCTCGAGGTCCGATCGATGTTGGATCCAGAAGAACCTAGACGTTCTTTAAAGAGAAAGGTGAAGTGGGGTTACGGAATCCCGAAGGAAGGAGGACAATTTTGGGTACCAGGAGTTGGAAGAGTCAAGAATCTTTGTCATCAGGATTCTCGGAATCGCAAAATGCGAAAACCCCAAATCTGAAATAGGCACACCAACAAAGAATTTTGCAAGCTAGGAAATAACTCCATTTCAGAGTCCCAGATACCGAGAGTTGAAGTGTCGAAACACTTCATCATAAGAGTTTCGAAATGCCGAATCATCGAAATGTGAAACAATGAAATCCCAAAATATTCACACCAACAAAGAGCTTCGCAGACAGGGAAATAACTCCATTTTGAAGTCCCAGCTACTGGGAGTTGAAGTGTCGAAACACTTCACCACAGGAGTGTTGAAATTCCGAATTGCCGAAATGCAAAACAACCAAATACCGTATCTTTGATCCGACTCCATTTTGGAACTTCAGATACCGAGAGTTGGAGGAGTTAAGAGTCGAGACTCTTCACCACAAGAGTCCCAAAATGGAGAAATGTGAAATGCTAAAATGCCATTGATCCGAATCCATTTCAGAGTTTCGGATACTGGGACTTGGAGTTGTCATGAACCCTCACATCAAGAATGTCGAAATCGCGGTATACAAAATCACAAAGAGATCTGGATCATTGAATCATCAAGAGTGTGGAACATTGATCCAACTCCATTTTGGTGGTTCGGATACTGGGATTTGTAAGAGTTAAGAGTTGAGACTCTTCATAAAAGGAGTCCTGAAATTCCAAAATGTGAAATGCCGAAATGAGAAATGTGAAAACATATTTTTGGTGTAAGCCTTGGTCACCAACGGAGGTTACATTGTCGAAGAGATGTAGAGAAGAGATCGAAGAGACAAGCTCCATTTCGAAGTTTGGGACATGGATAATCGAGACTCTTCATCACAAGAATGTCAAAATTCCAAAATGTCGAAATGCAAAATAAACGC
Organism: Picea engelmannii; assembly: GCA_009831015.1. Classification (NCBI taxonomy): domain Eukaryota; kingdom Viridiplantae; phylum Streptophyta; class Pinopsida; order Pinales; family Pinaceae; genus Picea; species Picea engelmannii. The sequence goes on from ML784612.1 coordinate 72,263, forward strand.
AAGATCCTACATATCCAATCCAATGGTGTAGGTGAATTTAAGTATGATCATAGGGCTATTGTTGCACTTCAGAGTGTAACTGCTAGAAAAAACTGATGGCTTCTACCAGAGGAATGAAATCGGTCTGAGTGTGATTGCCATAGAATATGAAGAGGCTCGAGGAATCTTCTGGTGGAAGGAAGACTATTCTTAGAGGTGATTGACAGATGGAAGAGTGTTGAAGCCTGTAACTGCAACAAAGAGGATAAACTCAACTTTGATAGAGAAGACGAAGAGTCTCAATTGAGAGATAGGCTAAGGAATCTCAACATAACACCCAGTGATGATGGACGCATGGGTTTAGCTTCCAGAGAAGTTGAAGAGTTGCGATGATGATCAGGAAGAGCACTCGACATGGAGAGAGCATGCAAAATCATGGCGAGATAGAATACACAAGGTGCACAGAGGCTATAAGTATGCAGAAAAAAGAAGAGATGGGGGTTTCTTTTGTTCAGAGTGATCAAGGAGTGTATAAGGAGGAGTGTGCAAAAGTGAAAACATGATGAAAATGAATGGTGCATTGAATGGACATGGAACACAAAGCATAAAAGGAAGAGGCACAGAAAGCATAAGGTATGTGTGCAACAAGACAATGAGGCAGTAAAGGAAGGCTGAGGTGATCTTGTAGAGAAAAACAGAAGATCATAAAATGCAAGAAGATGCTGATAGAGAGACATTGATACAGGAGAGAAGAGTAGCATAGCAGAACAATGATAAGCCTGGTAAGCCAATGATAAATATTGTACCACTGTGATAAATTTATATATAGCAAACTTTATATGTTAGGGTGGAAGGGAGGTGCAAGGGAGAATTGTTGTCTTCTGTTATACAGGTTGGTTCCTGTGTGACTGGAAGTTGGTGCTTCCATCTAGCTGGTGCTGGAACACTTAGGGAGTTGGTGCTTCGTTCTAGTGGGTGCTAGAGAAACCAGAGAGTTGGTGCTTCCTTCTAGTAGGTGGTAGAGAAAATAGAGAGTTGGTGCTCTCAGCAAGTTGCAGCTTGCAAAACAGAGGTTGAAGCCTCATTATGAGTTGGTGCTCATAGGTATAATAATGTACAGAATGTAAAGAATACTTATCATATAAAGAAGAAGAGGTTTTTACCCTTTATGGGTTTCCTCATGAAATATTTGTCTTTGTGTATTCTTTATGTGTGAATGATGTTGAATGTTCTATTGCTTACTTCCCTACATTATGGTGATTGTCCTTGAGTGCTATGTAAAAAATTTAAAATAAGCATAATTTTTTAAGCACTGTAACCACTGATTCACCCCCCCCGTCAGTTGTCCAACAATAATAACAGAGAATTTATAAAAACTCTCAGAATTCAAATCTGATGTTCTAGTAAAAAATTACAACAATATGGAATCTGCAACTTTGTCCTTTTTCACTCATTTTTCAAGACATGGAATTTTTATCAAAACTCATTATCTCTCAATCTGTGCACCTATAGAAAAAATTCACTAAAACAAATTTGTTTTTATTGATGAGTATATAAAAAGTTGATTAAATAAAACTTTCTAGTTTTATGATCTAGGGTCACTTTTCCTTCTCTGAAAATATCAAACATCCCCAAAAAGTGGCCCAGAATAGTGGATTTTGGCCTATTTTTGTATCCCCATTCCAATCCCCATAAGATTTATTTAGTTCCTTCATCGGTTATTTATGTGTCTAATTTTTGGACTCTCCCCAAAAGTTTCAAATTAATTTGAACTTTTGTTAATGATCTGGACACAGATCTTTAAAAACCATTATTTTGGAACTTATGTCAAATTTGAGAAGAATTGGACAAGGACCCTGTCTGACACTTTTGTAGACTTCTTCTCAGTGGAAAAAACCCATATCTTTCATCCCATTCTACTTTAATTTTCTCTAGTTATGACCAAAATAAGAATGCCTCCAAACTTGGTGTTTTTTGGTTTTTCTAAACTATGGAACAATTTTGTCAATGTGCAATATGTGCCATCAATATCAAGTCGGATGCAATATGAACCATTGATATACCCTCTATCAACCAAAAAATAACAATGTTCTACTTTGGAATGCACAATAATTCCCCAAACTACCGACTTGATCGTCAACCATCAACCCAGCTCCTTGACCATTGACCCATCGACCATCGACGATGTTCGTTGGCGATTGAAAATACTTCATTGAATTCGGTTGACCCTCAAATTTCAACCATTAGAAGTCAAAGATGTCTTATGGATGACCAAAACTCTTCGTCATTTCAGCCAATCCATCCATCATCTGTCGATGATTTCTCTTGGTGAACTTTAACACTTGGAAAAAATTTGACTTTTCTCTAATTGATCTAGACCATCGATCTCATCCATTTCACAACCCCTGAAATGAATCTCAGTCATTGATTGTATCAACATTGTCCAACTCTGCCAACACTCGTCCATCAACCATCAACCATCAAAATTTTCTCCTGGAGAATTTTTGTCACTTTGCCAAAAGCGTCGATCTAACCATCGACAATCGATGGATTCTACTGTCCAACCTCACACTTAGAAAAATTTTCTCATAGTGCAAAAGAATATGGACCATCTATCTGATCTATTTCCTTATCCACTGAAAATTAATCATGCCCAATGATTTATTCAACCTTCCAAATGGCTGAGACATAACTAATTTTTAAAATTTATTATAGAGAATCTTGGTCATTGATCTCGAGATCAAATGCAATCTCGACTGTCAGTTCACCAAACTGCCTGCAACTCTAGAGGTGACCATTAAAACTCGAATTTAGACCATTTTAGGTCGAATTTCGATTTGCAAATTCACCTCTCTACTCCATTAACTATATTAAACCTTCTAGAGTCATTCAATCTCAGATTGTTCCCATGGATTTGCAGATTTCTCTCTAAATTCTCCATTTTCCCCAGATTTGTCACATAAAAAATCTGCAATAGAGAACTTCACCAATTTTCCTTGGTTCGAGCCCATACAAGACCAACATTTGAACTAGAAGATCTTATACCATAACGTAACATCCCCCAACCCAACCGAGGGATATTACGGTGCAGAATATACATAAAAATGAAATTTCTACTAATCAGTTTAACTCATTTATAGTTAGGTCATTTCCTATAGCTTACTACTATGAATTAAAACAAATTTAGCTATTTTCTACAACCATAAAATATAAGCATCTATAGCATGCTAATGATCAACATGAAATGCAACTAAACATCCTATTATACAACAACATAAAAAACATTCTCTTTTACATAGAGTTCATGCACAACAATAACACATGTAAATAACACAACAACAAGATAAAAACACTTATCTTTAAACAAGAGTTGTGCAACCAGCTGGTTCGGACAGATTTTCCACCCAGCGTTAGACTTGGTGTTCCATATATCAACAAAAAATCACCCCGGAGTTGAGGTTAGTAATGCACCAAAGAGGGTGGTCTCTCACAGTCCATTCACATCTCATAAAACTCACGACCCACTAATATCTTCCTACAACTATCTTGAATTTCCACCATCTCTCTTCCTCTTGATGTGTCTAACCCAAGAAATGGACCCCTTCATTGATATCAATCCCTTGGGTGTCCCATATTTTTATCAGGGTCTCTCTAGCATAGGTAATCAAGAATATGTCAGATGGGAAATCAAGGTAACTTGTTGCTAGGAACACTACCGACAAACCAACAACAAACACTTGTTGTTTTAGTGAAACTCACACAAGAATTCACTCTTCAGGATTGACAACCTGGTTCTTCAATTTCCAGCACCAAATATGCTCCAATATCCTCCATATTTCTCTACAATTCTCCCTCCATGGCTGCACTAGCTCCAAACTTTGTTTCTTCCTCTCTACTTGCTCCTTGTGCACTAAAACGCAACGTGTAAAATATGTTCTTCCAGCCCATACAAATTTCATCTCTTTGTCTTTCCTTTATTGACTCAAACTCTTCCCCAAGCTGATTTTATTCAACCCCCATGTGCCCAATAACTTTGGGATGTGACTACTCACACCCACCCTCTTACATGTATACAGTGATTGGATTGGGAAACACCCAATCAAAAATTGGAAGGTTCATATACGATTAACAAATTTAGGAAAATGGGTTAAATTAATATACATGGGTATTTCCCCCTTTGACCCCTCTTGTCCATTATCCTAGACACTCTCCTTTCTTGTGGATTAATTCATACGCCATCTCTTGTCCATGTCCCCTTAGCAGTTGGCATCACATTTTATTATTAAAACATAGAAATACAATTTTTATATTACATCGATTTAGTCGTAGCTAAACATTATATCTATATACTTGAATTAATTAAACTGGGGATGTTACATATCATAAATAGAGTAGAGTACGAATGAAGGTTTTGATGTGAAAAATAGAGTATGATAATACTAAAAGTTTTCATAGCTTCAAAACTTCCTTTCCAAGCTAAGAAATATGCATCCTCCAAACACAATCTTAATGTATTGGGTCCATAAATTAACCTTTTGAAGGAAGAGATAAAAGTATTGTGAGGTTCATAGAAGTTATATGGAACTTTTTGTTTACATAGTGCATTACATAATTGTTTGGTGGATAATGGAGACACTAACAACATCATTCCATTATCAGTGATGAAATCACTTGGAATGGGATGCACAAAACACTATGAGACCAAAGATATCATATATGCCATTGATTCAAGAAAATTCTCGGCCTATGGTGAAATAAAATATTTTTTTGCATGGAAAAGTGCAACCCCTCATATTACAACAATTTTCACTATCATAGTTGTGGATTTTCCTCCATCATGTGGTGTTTTATTAGGAAGGGATTGGTGTTCATTAATTGGAGGGTATATTATAAATGATGGAAGTTTCATGATGGTCCCTAATAAATATGGGACTATGGTCATGATTCCTCGAGAGAATAGAAATCCCATATCATTTAAGAAGAATGAAAATAAAGAAATGAAAAATTATATTGATGATGGGATTGGAAATTATGTTATTCTTATTACATAAAAAATAAACCCTCTTAAGCAAGTTGAAGAAAATTATTTCCAAGGTTTTTGGAAAATGTCATTTAATGGTGCTTGTTCTAAGTATGGAAATGGAGTTGGTATAGTTTTTAAAATTCTTCAGTATGGTACCTATCCACATACCATTAGATTGGAATTCAAATTTACCAATAACAAATATGAACATGAAGAATTTATACAAGGAATGATTCTTTCTCTCCAGATGAGAGTAGAAAATTTGGTGGTAACATGTGACTCTGAGTTGGCTATAAATCATATCAATAAAAAGTATAGAATCAAGAAGTAAAAAATATAACATTATGCAATAAGAGCATGTGAACTCATGGATTCTTTTAATTCTTTCAATATATATTTAATTCCTTGAGAAAATAAACAAAAAATTGATTCATTCATAGTAGTGGAATCTCTTTTTAATTTAGATGATTCTCAAAATCAAAGTACAATTCATGTCAGAATAATTTTTCGTGCTTCAATATTGTTGGAACCCATATTTTTGGGTTTAGTTTTGTGAATGCACACAAATGGAGTTGTGTGCACTCATTTCATAGTTTTGCACACCCATAAGTAAATGAGCAAGGAATGACATAGAGTGCACACATGACCGAGTTTTTCCATTTTCACACCAAGATTAAATAATACCAAGTACGCACTGGTTCGAGTTTTGTTAGTTGTGCCAGAAAACAAGAAGATGCCCGCCGAAATCAAGAAAGGAATAATTGGGAAATCACCCTGAGTGATTATTTCCAGCAACATAAAAAGACATGGGATGTCGAGAGAATGAGCTGGACAGGCAGTTAATATTTCACTTGATGCAGAGACTCTATGTGGAGTATTGGTAGGAAACATAAGTGTGCGAGGTAGTTTTATCAGACAAACAAGTGGAGCAGAGAAGAGAGATATAGTTCTCCCCAAAAAAGAAAGACATCAAAGGAATCTTGAGCATCATGTTGAGGACTTAACACACCCTAAACATCTTATGTCAAATTTTACTTTTGGGTACCACTTTATCTTTTTCACTTTCTAATTCTACTTTAGTATAAATATTGTTGCCTTTGCTTATCATCTCGTTTCTCTTTTAAGTATATTAAAGTCTACTTGAGAATTGAAAAAACACATAACCTAAAATACTAACATCTAAGTTATAGAATTGACAGTCAAAACTTTCCTCGACGCGCTTACAAAATTGGACATTGGGAAGGATTAAGCATGAAATAAATCACTCGAGATAACCAACGTCATCGAGTGTTGATATTCATTGGCATTGACAAACAAAAAACGCTCTTTCGCAACAAGCATCACACAAAGATATCATCGACAACCGATTCCCTTCAACCTTGGTAAGGAGAAAAATGAGTAGGCATTACACGAATAGAGGAAAGATATCAACAATTGTCGACTTCCAAAACATTTTCAGTATTAGGGGTTTTTCAAGAATGCTAACTCACAAGGAAGACACATGATAGGTTTATTTCCGAAATCGAACCCCCAGTACCTTTTTTGCATCGACGGTCCCAAGTTGACCTTAAAGCATTCGACTTGAACAAAGTACTGATTCTGAACATTACCCATTATATAAGTTCCCGATATTTAGTACCATGTATCCTGAGTCATTGGTGCCATGTCGGTACCATACGATGAAATCGATCGACGTTGGAGGTTTTTCATAGAAGGAAATCAATGAAAAAACAAAGCAAATCAGAGCAACACTAAGTATAAAATCGGGGATAAATTACAAGAAAATGTGGACAAAGAACAAATTATACACACACCAAGAGAGGAAATGATGCATTCAACTGTTATAAACAGAGCCCGTTTGTCAAAATATTGAGACTTTATATATTAGATTGTCATCAAGCTCAGGTTACATATAGTAGACACTGTCTACACCTTTTGTCCAGCCAACCTAGTTACATTAAGAAAATGAAGATCTCCTTACAAAAATGGAAAATTGTCAAAGTTCTGCGTCGCATATGAAAATGCAAAACAGAGTTCACCAATCATGCCTCTTCTGCGTGTGAAATTTCTCCCCAAATGCCTCGCACTCCTGGAGGTGTTGTCATATTTTGTTTTCCCATACCCGTTGCGCTTCCCGCAATTGCATGATCATATCTTGTGCTTCCCGAAGCTGCCGCTTGAGCCAAGTTGTGTTTCATTCATGACCTTGAGGTGTTGACACCTCAAGGGTCTTTTCTGCCAACTGTTGTCGTATTTCTCTACTTTCCTAGTAGAGTCTAGCTATGTCGAGTTATGTCTTCTCTAGCTACTAACTAGGTGCTCGAACGTTAGAACCCAAGGCTTCTGTCCTTCTCATTCGCTTCCCACTTCCTCAACTTATGGTTTCGACAGGCTCTAGCCGGATAGCGTGCATTAGGAATTCCTCGGTGGCTGATTGTGCATGCTACTCAATCGGGATTTTTTTTTCTCTCCCACTTATTTATTCTTCTTGGGCCTTCCTCTCCTCTTCGGTATCTACTATTGAGGAAGCGTGACTTCCACCTTGTGCACTTCTGATGTAACTTCTTCCACTTCGAGCTTCACACAAGGCGATACCATTGTTTCTATGCGAAGGTCAAAATATCCCTTTGAAGCCTCAAGAGAACCTACTACTAATAATAATGAGTCCCAGACATTTTGTGGCTCAGGTCACATGCTTTGGCTACCTCGCAGGCCCGGTCTTTCATTTGGAGGATTCCCCATGGTGTGACAATGTATCTACCATATGTGTGGAGGATTTAGCAAAGGACCAAAACCAAGAAGTTGATCGAATTTATCTCACGAGATGAGTCACCTATGGTGCATAAGCTCAACATGTAATTAGAATACATCCAAAACATCCATAATTTATAACAGAGCAGGGTAGCGAGATGAAACGTGTTAGGGAACACTGAATGCCTTGTGACGGGATGTTTTAAAGAATTACTGTGTCACATCCCCATGATGGGTATGATCCGAGGCATGTGAGATATAGTCAATAACACTTGAGGAGGATGGGTGGTATGATCATCTCAATTCCTTTTAATTCCCCAAGCCTCCATAATGAGCTAATGATGGTTTATGCACTTGTTGATGCAACTTTTATTTGAGCACCCTGCCTTGACCTAAATCATTTAATGACTTACCTTATGAAAATATCCGATATTTTTGGAACTTACTTGTACTTTTGGCACATGTTCAACTCTGACATCCTTTCCCAATCCCAAGGGCCAACCAACCACTAGCGTGACTTTGAATCTCATGTTTTTCGTACATGATTTATCATGATGTGGCATGCGGATATAACCCACCCTAACTGAAGAAAAATGGCGGCACTAACAGAGACATTTTAGGTAATCCAAAAGGTTGCGGAGATCACATAAGTATCAAACAACCAGACTGAGTGGGATTTACATGTATGCATCATTTTTTTTTCCTCCCGCTTACGCTTTTCATATGTTTTGTCGAGTATTCTTCTGTAAGAAATTTATAAATGATTTTAATTACGATGTGCAAGAAATATCCCTCCGACTATCAAGAAAAATTGGCTTCATAACTTCGTCGATAAATCCAAGAGAAACTTAATCCAAAGATCAACAGGAGATGAAGGATATCAGACTACTCAAGTTTGGCACCCCCGATGACTTCGTTGACTTCTGTGACATAGTCAAATATCATACCAAGCAAGATTCATTATCGGCCGAAGATCTAGCGAAGGTGACTGACACTACACCTAGACAAGTGCAACGATTTATGGAACATCCGATTAGAGCTCGAACTATGCTAAAATAGTTCAACACCAGTCTGGTGAAGTATTGGACATATGTGGTGGAGGGCAGAAGAATTTATGCAGCTCCAATGGAACAACAGAAATTTCCATGGGCCCAAACCTGCGAGGCGTTATTCATCATTTGGTCGAAGTATGAGAAAAGTCACCCTTTCAAAGGCATATCTTGAGATGACTATTGGAAAAAATTTAGGAGAGAATGCCACGTGGCGAGTTTTTTTTTTAACTGCACTTTAGTCATTATTTTTAGTTAATTTTGCATTATAAATAAGAGAATCGACCGATCAATGAAAGGTCGATGGTTGATGCAAGAAACTCCTTCTTCTTTTTTAAGAACTGTTTCTGAGCTAGATTTAATTAAGAAGTCCTTTTGGACCAGAGACAAAGTTATATTTTCATCAAACTGCCTGTGTGATTGGATGTGAGAATAAATATTTCGTATCTCGTCTCATAAATGATGTTGTAATGAGTAAGAGAAATTAAATCTATTGTCAAGTTATCTGATGCAATGTTTTGTTGCTCTTTACTTTAATGATGAAGATGAATCATTGTGTTATCATGTGATGGATGATTAAGTAGGTCGATTATTTTTCTTTTCTTTGTTTTATCACATATGTTTTTTCTTTCTGGTAATTAGTATCTCAGACAGTAATTGGATTCTCACATGGTTAATTTATTATTACGAGGCATCTGGTATAGAATTGTTGTTTGCATGCTTGAGTAGTGGGTTATCCCAAGATCAACCTCTTCTCCAGTAGTTAAACTTAATTGTATTTTGTTTCCAAGTTGGTTTATACTGGATTACAATATTACTTTGGTCCTAGATAAGAGAAAACACAAAAAGAGAAATTCCCAACTGAAGGAAACACCTTCACAAGAAAATGAAATCCCATCGATTAATTGGCTGGATCACAAGATATGGAGAACCATTCCACTATTAAACATTGCGGAGTCTAATTTGGCCTCAATGGTAGGTTTAGTTCCGACTGTTGAACTAAATGGATTTAATACCCATCAAAAGAATCAGCACTAGAAGGAGGGCCTAAGAATGAATGGCTAAATACATATTTTTCATAGTACTTCAAACAGCCTATAGATTCAAAACATCCCACATGCATGGCTAGTCATTCCCAAGATAACCTACACATGCTGAGCACTCTTAAAAGGAGTAACTCACGAGAGTATGAGGAAGAAACTTTGTACTCTGACATACCTTACACTCTTCCTCATGAGGAATTAAATCAATTCAGAAGAATCACAAGAGCATATGCCTGACAGATTGGTGCATTGTCCTTACATATGATACTTCCTCGAAGAAAAACAGATAAATAGACCAATGGTCGATACTCCCGATGAGGTTTTCATGCACACTGTACAAGAATTAATATATTTTTCAATAATCTAAATCCAATATCCTCTTGATCTAATACCCGAAACACCAATCGATGATGTCTCTGAACCAAACAGTTTTTTGGAAGAGGAGGAGTTTAACTCAGAATATGAAGATATGGAGGACAAAAATGACCATAATGAAGAAAGGGGAAACCCACCACTAAAAAAGAAACCTTGGTTGGCTAGAGATGTTTTGGCCCTCCCAAGACCAGTCCATAACCTTCCCCGACATCCAAAGAAGTTACTTCCTATGTTCGATCCCGAAACCTCAGGATTTCCTGAAGATCATATCAAGAAATTTATACTAGCGATCAGGCTTATGAATGTCCAACATGAAGACGTAGTTTTCAGGTTGTTCCCCTACAATTTTGAGAACTTGACCTCCATGTGGTATTTTAACTTACCTATAGGATCCATAACTAGCTGGACAAAGTTTCAAAAAGATTTTCTAGACAAATTTGTATAAGAGACTACTACGGGAGCTCTGATGGCTAAGTTGTTCACTGCCACCATGAGTTTGAAATAGAAGGTTAAATATTTCAATCAAATATTCACAACCATCTTAAACAAATTCCATCCTGAAGATAAGCCAACTCAGGACTTGCAAATCAAAGTATATGCTAATACACTCCCAACCTCTATTTCCATGTTTGTGAAGAGGGCGACCAAATGAACCTTAGCTGAGAATTTTGAAGAAGATAAAAGGATATAATTTCAAATGAAAGGGTGTAAATAAGGATAGGTCTCTTTAGTTAAGAAAGAAGTTCAAMCTCCTCCYAGRAGAGGACTCCTTMTGRVTAGACTGYCTGGGAAACAAGDARAACAAACTCCTRACAAGGGTAAKGGAKACATAGAAGATCTATAATGCATRGTTAAGAAATTATCAAATGAGATCATAGACATGAAGAGAAACGTAGGGGAAGGAAACTAAGGCCAAAGGCCCTATAAACTTTTCTTTAAAAGAAACCCATCATTCAAAGCAATTGAACCTCCCCCAGCTAACTTGAATATTGATCTAGGGAATGTTCCATCTGATTCTTTCTGTACCTATCACCAAAAAAACCACTCTGAAAGAGACTGTCGTTAATGGGTGCATTCCATGAATTTGATGGCCAACCGGTTTTTATATGAGGTTTCCCTAACCGAACAACCAAGAAATTCGGTTATGAATGTTGTTGACCAGGAAGAGATTGACGCACCAGAAGATACAACCATGCTAATATGGGATCATGACCTAATTATGCCTTCTAACGACCTATTTCAAGTTCAAGAAACACCTAGAGAGGTATCGGTTGTGAAAACTATAAGTAAAGGTCCACTTGTCTCGAAGGATCCCACTACCACTCAAACTTCAGGAGAAAGGTCAACTCCCAATCACCCGAAATAACCTTTCGCTCCCCATAATAACCCTATTATCATGCATACCCAAGAATATCGCAAATTGGAGTACAACGTAGTTGAAGATCTGAAGAAGTTGAAGGCTAATATATCGGTCATGGAGATGTGTAGAATCCCTCAGCAAAAATATTTTTAGTTACAAGCTATGAAATCAGTAGAAAACCCCAGGACAAGAAATGAACAACAAATAAATCTAACTTCCACAGATCTAGTAAATAAACCAACTTTGAATACCTGCTCAGAAGATAAGAAGGGAAAACCTTTTGTCCCACCATTCCTCTTAATGTTTGAAGTCTTCAACAAGAACCTCCACAATTTTTTGGTAGATTCAAGAGCATCTTCCAATGTGATGCCGTTGTCTATTTGCAAAAAATTAAATGGCATTCCTCTCAAGAGTGATAAACATGTAATACAACTAGACATAACCTAGGTCAAAGTCATGGGTGAACTCAGAGATGTAATGATCAGGATAGCGACACATCCTAAATTTGTGCAAGTGATTGACATCATTTTAGTAGACATCCCAGAGGCCTATGGGTTATTACTAAGTCAATATTGGTCTGAGAAGTTGAATGGGAACTTTAGTACAAACTAGGCACACCTTTGGATAACACTGAAGGGATACAATAATATGATCATAATCGATAGGGAGAGATACCTGAAACATACGTTCATTGATTTAGAGACCCCGAACAAACCCTCATCCATAGATTTCCCCATCCTAGGCAATTATTCCTATGATTCCTAACTTGGGAACTTCTTGTTCCAAATGTATATCGGTGGCCACCCACCTTTTCCAACTGGCTCAAAACAGTTTTCTGACAATTTTGGCAATTTATTATTTTTAGCAATTTTAACTTCCAGGGCCATTTTGAGGGCGTAAATGAAGGTTTGTCGGGATCAAGCTCCTTAATGATAGCTGAAAGAATGATTGATCCACCAAAATAAATATCCTTGACGATACCTTTCCAATGGGCTATCACACACCTAAAACATAGATCGTATGAAAAAGTTACGACCCCAGGAAGTTGATGTACTAACTTACCCAAATAGGGCCCACATGACTTTTGGCGCTTCATCTCCTAGGGTTAGGTTTTTGGATGTCTAGGGTTTTTGTCATTCTTGATTATTGTAAAAATTCCTTCAGAGCCTCATTGTAACCTTCTTCTTACGAAAGCGTGTTGTCGTCACATATCTTCTCAGAGATAAGCTGCCACCATTCTAGCAAGATTGGTTCCGCTACATTTTATAGTTTCATCTTATTTCGTTATTGAATAGAAAAACAGTTTTATTGTATCTCTATTATTTTGTTTTAAGAACCTGTTAATAATCTGTGTTCATTTCGTTCTTCTCATAAAATATGGATCAGTGGTATCAGAGCGGTCTGCTCGTTATCGTCTTAATGCATGTCCCCAACGAGGTTAGAGTACAAAGAGTTGGGTCTCGAGCTTGTTTCTCTTGAGGAAAGAAGTTCTTGCACACTCAAGTGACCTCCCATGGAAGGAGAAAAGAAATATGATGAGACAAGAGATCCTTTCAAACTTTTGATTGAGGAATCCCTCACGCAACAGAGGAACGAGATGATGGATAGTTTCGTGCAAATCCTTCGACGACTACCAATAGGAAACACATATTCTTCGAATGGAGGCGTCGCCCCATTCAAGGTACAAATAAACTTTGATATTCCTCTATTTGAAGGTCATATAGATGCAGATGCTATAGACAAGTGGTTGAATCTACTAGAAGGGTATTTTTCTATCCATAACTTTTCGAATAAAGAAAATATTACTTTTGCGCTCCTCAAATCTGTTCCCCATGTCAAATATTGGTAGGAAACTTTCTGTGAGAAAAATGAAACAGTGGAAACCTCATTATTTTCATTCACGACCACTTGTAAATCATTCATTGATGTTATTAAGGAACAATACTACCCTGTCGGAAGTTATGACGACCTGTATACCAAATGGACCACACTGCGGCAAGAAAGAGACTAAGCAGTGCCATATTTCACAAATATCTTCCATACCTTGCGCACCAAGTTGGGTATCAAATATTCAGAGCGACATATGGTGCTCAAGTATCACGGTGCTCTGCATAGATACATCCAGATTGAAATGGAATTTCTGGACATCTCATCCTTGGGCGTGGCCTACCAATATGCCATCAAAATCGAGTAGAATCTTAAACAAAAGACACGACAATTTGGTCCTGGGAACCCCTCACAACAAAAGACAGGAAAGGGTGGCCCCAACCCACCGATCAAAGGATAGAGAAAAGATGGGAAGTATCAGGACAACTAGTCCAAGCCATAAGCAAAGAAGGACACTAGAAAGACAAAGAAAGATACCAGGAAGTGGTGGGACTTCCATAAGAGCCCTTGGCATAACACTATTGACTGCCACTCAAAGAAGTCATTGGTGGCTAAAGTGAAAGCCTTTGAATCAAATGCAGATTATGACTCTGAGGCAGAACCAAAGAGGGGAATATGGATCATTGATGTGGAACCTAGTGCCACCGTTGCTACCACCAAGCTCCAACCTGGTGAACTAGACGAGACAGAAGAAGGAGAGCGCCTCTTCCATTCAGAGATGCGGGTAAAAGGCACCCTGTTGCACTTAATCATTGATAGCAGTAGCTAGAAGAACCTCATCTCAGCAGAGGTGGTCAAGCGACTAGCCTTGCCAACAACACCGCACCCACAACTGTACACCATTGGATGGCTTTGCCAAGGAAGCGATCTCTGTTTCAGTCAACAGTGTCAACTGTCGTACAATATCAAGCCCTTCAAAGATGAGGTATTGTATGATGTTCTTTTGGGACAACCTTATTTATGTAAACATCATGTTGTATATGAGTCTAGGCCTCGTAGTTTTGTTATTACTTTGAACAGGAAATTGTACAGGATACCTGAGGCAGTCCCACCTAGTGCTATTTCCTTGATATTTGCTAAGCAATGCAGGAAGGTCATCTCTCAGACGGGGAAGTTTGTCTTCTTTGTGATTTTCTCTTAAAATAAGAAAAAGATCACAGCCACATCCAGGGTCTTTGCGGACGACCTTTCCACACATCAAAATCATGTAGATAAGGTCATGGAAGAATACTAAGATATCTTATCCTCAACTACAGGGGTACCTCTACACTGCCAGGTCAAGCACCCCATTGATATGACCCCCGACGCACCACTACCTAATGGGTTAGTCTATCGTCACTCTTTTTTAGAGAATGAGGAGATCAAGCGACAGATCTAAGAATTTCTCCACAAGGGGCACATCCTCCCCAACTCATCACCTTGCGGGAGCCCAATCGTGTTGGTACAGAAGCAATATGGGACATGATGACTCTATATTGATTACTAGGCTATGAATAAAATCACAGTCAGAAACTGGTACCCAATTCCTCGAATCGATGACCTCCTTGATCAACTCATGGGGGAAAAATACTTCAGTAAGATTGATCTGAGGTATGGCTACCACCAGGTCCCGATAGAACATACAGATGTATGGAAGACCACCTTCAAGTCAAAGGAAGGCATTTTTGAATGGTTGGTCATGCCCTTTGGTTTGACAAATTCTCCAGCCAATTTCATGAGGATGATGGACGATCTCCTGCGACGATTCACTAATACTTTTGTAGTGGTGTATCTGGATGACATTGTAATTTATGACATTGTAATTTCCAACAAGACTTGGGCCGAACACTTGAAACATATTCAGTAGGTTCTGCACACCCTGCGGCAGCACAATCTATAGGCCAACTTGGAAAAATGCTCATTTGGCATGGATAAGGTCCATTACCTAGGCTACATCATTGATCAACATGGCATACATGTGGATCCAGTCAATATCCAAGTCATCCATGACTAGCCAGCCCCAACAACACTCATTGAGCTTCAAAGCTTCTTGGGCTTTGCCAATTTCTACCGTAGGTTCGTGTTGGGTTTCTACCATATTGCATGGGCCCTCAACCAATTAAACAGGGGTGGTGGTAAGGAGAAATTTTCATGAAGCTGGTCCCAACAACAAGTGTTCGATGATTTGAAGCAATTCTTTTTCTCAACTCCAATACTTTCACTACCAGACATACAACATCCTTTTGAGATCAAGATAGATGCTTCAAACTATACTTTGGGTGTCATTCTCACTCATCACAGCCACCCTGTGGCCTATCATAGTGAGACACTGTCAGATATTGTTTGTAAGTACCCTACTTACGACAAAGAAATGTACTCCATTGTGAAAGCATGCCACCAGTGGAGACATTACATTCTTGGGAAGGAGACAGTCATCCACATTGATCACAAGCCACTGCAGTTCATGTAGATACAAGGAAAATTGCAGAATGACCGCCATCAAAAGTGGTCCACATACTTGCATCAATTCCACCTCAACATCAAGTATAAAATAGGAAGCACCAATCACGACGATGATTTCCTCAGTAGACTACCAATCATGACACTCACCATGGTGCTAGACTCTTGCGGCCATGAGACATATGGATGGCCCCAACTCTATGAGACAAAACCTGACTTCGTCACCACCTACCAAATGTTGGGTGAAAACGTAGTTGTCAATAATTTACATCTTCAGGATGGGTTGTTGTGTCGTCTGGGACATATCTGTGTTCCATCAAGTGAGATAGTCAGGTGGCATGACACTTCGCCATTGAAAAGACAGTGGCGATGCTGCAGAAACATTTCTACTAGTCGAAACTTTGACAGGAGGTCAGGAAGTATATGAGGTCCTGTACTGCCTCTGCCATTACCAAACCGACCACTAAGAAACAATGACTGTACACCCCTCTTCCTACTCCTGATAAGTCATGGGAATCCATCAAAATGGACTACATGTCGAGCCTCATGTCCACCAAGTGGGGAAATGGTTGTGTTTTTGTGGTTGTTGATCTCTTTTCTAAGATGACGATTCTGGTTGCCTGCAAGAAGAGCATCATAGCAGAGGCCACTGCTAAGCTCTTCCTTGAACGATTCTAGGTACATTTTGGAATCCCACAAACCATTGTCTCAGATCGGGATAGTCAATTTCTCAGCACATTTTGGTTGAGCCTCTGGTCACTGCTGGACACCAAGCTCACCAAATCCATGTCCTTCCACCCCCAGACAGATGGCCAAACCGAGGTTGTAAATCGAATGATTGTTCATATCCTTCACATGTATAGTTCAAAGAACCCTCACACATGCAATGGGAGCTTTCCCTATGTCTAGAATAGCTACAACTATGCCCTGCATAGCTAAACTGACCACAACCCGTTTCAAGTGGGGTTGGGATTCCAACAATTGGGACCCATAGATGTTGCACTTCCCCTTGCGGTCACCTTGACTAACTCATCTCCTAATCTAACTAAAGCTGACAAAGCCACTCGGTTAATTGAATGGATCCAGCGCATCCTAGGTTTAGGATATCCTACAGAAGTCCAATGACAAGTACAAACAATGCCATGATCAACATCGGGTATCGCATAAGTTTTAGGTGGGCGAAAAAGTTTGGTTGCACTTGTAGAAACAACGTATTACAAGACCCCATCGGAAGCTTCATCCACTCCCTTATGGGTTGTACACTATCACCAAGGTTGTGGGGGATAATTATTTTGAGTTCAATATTCCTCCTTTCCTTGGTCTACGCCCAGTGTTCAACGTGGATCTCCTTCTCCCTTATTTCCCACCATTATTAGACACCTAAGAAGTAGAAAAACAATCGACACCAATAGAGCTCAACCCCGACTGCCTAAAATAGGAATCCAATGATCAAATTGTGGACAAACAAATCAAGGGTACTCGACAAAAAAGGATCTAGCTTTATTGAATCATCAAAGCAGGGCAGCTCCTGCACCAAGGCAAGTGGCTCACTCAGGTCCAAATTCAGCAGAAATTTCCTCATCTAATGGGGTACCTCAACATAATGGATACTATTTCTTCATAATGAGGGAGGATTGATCCATATGGATATCGGTGGCCACCCACCTTTTTCAACTGGCTCAAAATAGTTTTTTGACAATTTTGGCAATTTACTATTTTTAGCAGTTTTAACTTTCGAGGGCATTTTGAGGGTCTAAATGAAGGTTTTTAAAGATGGATCTCCTAAATGGTATTCAAATGAAACATTGAACCCCCAAAACGAATCTCCTCAACAATACCTTTCCAACGGGCTATCACACGCCTAAAACGGAGATCGTATGCAAAAGTTACGACCCCGGGAAGTTGATGTACTAACTTACCCAAACGGGGCCCACATGACTTTTGGCGCTTCATCTCCTAGGGTTAGGTTTTTGTATGTCTAGGGTTTTTGGCCTTCTTGCTTATTGTAAAAGTTTCTTCAGATCCTCATTGTAACCTTCTTCTTGTGAATGCGTGTTGTTGTCACATCTCTTCTCAGAGATAAGCCATCACCATTCCAGCAAGCTTGTTTCTGCTGCATTTTACAGTTTCAACTTATTTTGTTATTGAATAGAAAACCATTTTTACTGTATCTCTATTATTTTGTGTTAAGCACCTGTTAATAATATGTATTCATTTCATTCTTCTTATAAAATCTGGATCACTTCTCCCCTCTTCCATCTAATGTCCCTCTCACTCAAAACTCCGAAATTGTCTTTCAAGATAAATCGTCGATATCGACAGAGGAAACCCTCTTTTGTCAAGAACCTATGATAGAAAACACTGAACAAAAGATAGGAGGGAAACAAAGCAATAAGAGGGAATAAACGCTTAACTTTATCTCACAAATTCGGACCATATATTTCAATGGATCTAAATCATAGGAAGGATGAAGGGAAGGGTGCACCCTCATTAGTCCAAAAGGTAAACACCATTTCCTATTCTGTAAACTAGAATTTGAATGCACCAATAACACCATCGAGTATGAATCTCTAGTACAGGGGTTAAATAAATCCATAGACTTAAACATCAAAGAATTGACAGTTTTCAGAGACTCGGAGATTATCGTTAGACAAGTAAGGAATGCTATACATTTCAATTTCCTGCACCTAAATAATTATCAACAGGAAGTGCATAGGTTAATAGAGCATTTTGAAGCTTTCAATATCACCGCAATCCCTATAGAAAAGAATATCCTTTCCTCCCGATTCACTGTGGAACTACTCTACAAACCATCAGTTCCTAACAACATTTCTAATTGGAAAGTCTTTGAAGGAGATGAAAATATCATAAACTTTCTAACTAACAAAGATAATTTCAAAGACTTACCTATTGACGATGAAGCATTCTAGGAAAAATAAGAAGGATTTGATCCTTAGACAAGTCAACCTATTGACAAATCAAAGTCTCACACAATTGGGAAAGGGATAGCTAACTTGGAGAATCTTTTTGACCTAAAGGAATGATTTAAGGGGCCTAAAAATGAAAATACTGGTAGCTCTTGCCCCCTGCATGAAATTATAAATATCAGAACCCCGAAAAACCCAAATAATGTGAATATCAACAAGATTATATCTAAAGAAGAAATAAAGTCTTACCTCAAACTGTTCAGACAATACCAAGATGTATTTGTATGGTCCTATCAATATCTAAGAACTTATGATACCCGCATCATTTAATGCACTATCCCATTAAGATGCGAAGTGAAACCCTTCCAACGGAATCTCTAAAAGTATAACCCATCCCTGAAACCTCTCATGTATTAGGAATTGAAGAAACTTTTGGATGCCAAAATCATCTTCTAGGTTAGACATTCTGCATGGGTAGAAAATTTAGTTCCCGTGAGGAAAAAGTCTGGAAAAATCCACTTATGCATAGATTTTAGGAACCTCAACAGAGCTTCAGAAAAGGACAATTACCCAGTCCCACCAATGGAGCAGCTCTTGGAGACCGTGTCTGGCTCAAAGATTTTCTCTCTACTGGACGGTTTTTCAGGTTACAACCAATTCTTGGCTTCAGAGGAAGATCATTTCAAAACTACCTTATGAACCAAGTGGGGAACCTTCTCTTATAAGAACATGCCTTTTGGGTTAATCAACATAGGGATGACCTTCCAAAGGGCCGTGGATGTATCATTTCGAGGACTAATCAACAAGTCTGTGTTCATGTATCTGGATGACGTAACTGTGTATTCAAAGAACAAAGAAGAGAACATCCAACAATTAACTCAGATTTTCGAAAGGTGTAGGAGATACGTCATATTCTTAAATCATAAGAAAACTATTTTCTACATTGAGGAAGGTAAGATGTTAGGCCACATTATATCTCAAGAAGACATTCACATAGACCCAAAAAGGATTAAGGCCATATCTCAACTCTTGTTGCCTCACAACAAGAAAGTTAAGTAGTCTTATTTCGGTCAAATCAATTTCGTGAGAAAATTCACTCCCGATTTCGCAAAAAATATCAAACCCTTACAAAAGATGATTCATAGAGATGTTGAATTTAAATGGGATAGTGAGCAGAAGGATGCTTTGAGAAACATCAAAACTTCTATATCTCAATCCCTTGTGTTACGAATTCGTGATTTCAACAAAGATTTTTTCCTCTATACTTTCGCCTCCGACCAGTTGTTAGGTATAGTATTGACTTAGAAGTATGATGAAAACAATGAGGATCAAATT
Source organism: Picea engelmannii (assembly GCA_009831015.1). Lineage (NCBI taxonomy): Eukaryota > Viridiplantae > Streptophyta > Pinopsida > Pinales > Pinaceae > Picea > Picea engelmannii. Next base: position 92,431 of record ML784612.1, read on the forward strand.
TTTTTCATAAGCACTAATATCCAAGGATCCAAACTTAATTATCCTGCTATAGATAAACAAGCCTATGCAGTATAAAAGGAAGTAAAACACTTCAGGTCCTACATCCTCAAGAACCACACCAAAATAATCGTGCCCCACCCTACATTCTGATTCCTATTCACTCAATAGGATATGGGGGAAATAAGATGGAACTGGATGGTAGTAGTTCAAGATTTGATCTAGATATAAAGTCTACCAAACTAGTTAAAGGGAAAGGATTATGCAAACTTGCAGCCAAAGCCCAAGACCAAGTAAATGAATACTACAGATGGGAGAATGAAATGACATTATGGTGTGGTGAAGTTTCATACATTTCCCTAGGACAAGATTCTCGGTACAAGAAGCTAACTTATCTCCTACACCATGGGACTTGTCCAAAAAATCTCAACCCTAGGGACAGGAGAGCTCTCAGGTTAAAATCTACACAATATCACCTCACAAATTCGATACTCTTTCAGATTAATTATCATGGGGTACTATTAAGATGTCTCTAATATGAATATGCATACAACATTCTGAAGGAGCTCCATAATGGCCATGCCGGTGGACATTTCACAGGAAACACCACCGCTCATAAAATATTGAGAGTTGGATATTATTAGCCCACCTTGTTCAAAGATGCTCACAGTGTTGGGCCCCAACAACTCCCCCTAATTCTTTACAAAATTTAAAGGGCTCCCATTAGAATCTTGATAATTATAATGAGCTACAGAATCAACCTTTTCAAATATTTCCATACCTTGGCTTACTTTGAGACAAACTTAAGACATTCACTATAGTATGTGACATTCATTACAAGAGTATATGTCAAAATTTAGAAACGAGCATAACAAGTTTGACTATTTTGAATAATGGGTTCAATACTTCATCAAATAATATCTTGGTTGATTTCTCATTTTCATAAAATCATTTGGTGATATTAATTATTTTATTTTTTTCATTTTGCATCTCATTTCAAAATAAAAATAATAATAATAGAAAAGAATTATCTATGATTTGTTTGATTTTGTAAAAAACCAAAATTAATGTTTTTCTCTTCACCATTAACTTGAAGCTTCTAGAATTTCAAGATCATATTTGAAATGAAATTATAAACAATGTTTGTTTAGAACTTATGATTAGTTTAAATTCATTTTTGATTTTATTGTTCTAGACTTTGTTTTATTCACAATTTTTAGGTTATTAATTTAGGTTTCTTTTTGTTTCACAGATTTATATTATCAAATATTTGATACGGATCTGATCATGGCTTGATTTTATTATCCAAATATGTTCAAGATGATTGATCCAAAAATAATATTGGATTGCTACAAATAATTTTATGAGCAACAACAGATGAAATTTGGAAAGGCGTCAAGATCCGACAAATGATTTTGCAAGACAGATTGC
>ML784612.1:98311-108605 GCA_009831015.1 Picea engelmannii
TCAAACCTGACCCAAGGTGCCACGAGTAGGACTGCACTCATCTTAATAAGTATTTTTCTATTTTCTTTTAGTCTCTTTTATTTTGAATAATAATGCTTGGTCAAAGTAGCATCTCACGCGTCACTATATTAAGAAAAGAACTTGCTCGCACATGATATTTTATATGATTTAGTTCTTTCTTTATTTTACAGTGATATGCTAGTGGATCAAAAACCTCGAGTTTATCTTTGGCCAAAATTGTTTCCTAAGAATTTTTCTTTTGTTGTTTTGATTTTGTGTACTTCTGATTTTGAATCCCGTTAATAAAATTTGATCTAGTTTGTTGTGTGTTGTTTTCTTTGATTGCTTTGAATGAGTTTTATTCTTATCTTTCTTTTTGAATCAATATATTTCTGATCAAAAAGCTATTGTCGAAGGAAGCATTTATTTTAAGACTTTTGTTTTTCAAACAAATTGAAATATTTCAAAGAGGTCCTGATATTAAGATATAGCTCAGACAATTGATTTTTAAGTCAATTGTCACTKTCATTTTGTCCTCAAATTGTCTTTGCCAGAGTATYACACCAGAGATAWGGTTTAAATATTTGAGAATTACGATGATCTTTAAAMTTTTTACRTCATCCATATTCTTAAGGAATCACTTTTAAGTGCTTCCCCATTCTTTAGATGATTTCTTAAAGGAAATCTAAAATCTCTAAACCATGATAAAACTTCCAGTTTTGAAAGCAAATAAATAACTTGATCAACTATTCACCTGTATTGCAATTAACCTCTAGTATCACTTCGCTCTCTTTGTCATCAATAAATCTATAATTGTATTACTATTTAAAAGTGGCATAAGAGGGTTGGAAGCACTTAAGTGTGGGAAGTGTGTGTAAACCCGTCAGGGTACTGAACAGGCTCGCTGGCAGCGGGTAAATGCACACATGATACCAAGACAACTTCGTCGAGGCACTGAACAGGCCTGCTGGTAGCAGTGTCTCTGTCAATGGTATTGAAGTTATTTTATAAACATCGTGACTCTTTGATTAAAACATTATTTCAAGTTATAATCCACTGCAAAGAAAATTCTATTGTCTAGTTATAACATTGAGCTTATCCTAATACTATATGGTCTCAGAGTGAATTTATTTTAGGGAGCTTAAATCCTTTTATCAGTCTTATTCTTTTCTTCCTGAGATGAAATCTTACCAGATCAGAGATAACTTCTTCACCCAGTAAGTTGCCATTTTTTGGGCTCCAACAACTCCCCCCTAATTTTTTGCAAAATTTAAAGGGCCCCCATTAGAATCTTGATAATTATAATGAGCTACATCATTAACCTTTTCAAATAGTTCCATACCTTGGCTTGATTTCAGAAAAACTTAAGACATTCACTATTGTATGAGACATTCATTACAAGAGTATATGTCGAAATTTAGAAACAAGCATAGAAATCTCAATTTAAACAAAAACGTTAATTTTTATCAACTGTTTACTTTCGTTCAAATTATGATTATGTGTTTTTTCTTTTGCTCATTAGCAAGTTTGACTATTTAGAATAATGGGTTCAATACTTCATCAAATAATATCTTGATTGATTTCTCATTTTCATAAAATCATTTGGTGATATTAATTAATTAATTTTGTTTTTTTTCATTTTGCATCTCATTTCAAAATAACAATAATAATAATAATAATAAATTATCTATGATTTGTTTGATTTTGTAAAAAAACAAAATTAATATTTTTCTCTTCTCCATTAACTTGAAGCTTCTAGAATTTTAAGATCATATTTGAAAGGAAATTATAAACAATGTTTGTTTAGAACTTATAATTAGTTTAAATTCACTATTGATTTTATTGTTCTAGATTTTGTTTTATTCACAATTTTTAGGTTATTAATTTAGGTTTCTTTTTGTATCACGGATTTATATTATCAAATATTTGATATGGATCTGATCATGGATTGATTTTATTATCCAAATACATTCAAGATGACTGATCCAAAAATAATATTGGATTTCTACAAATAATTTTATGAGCAACAACAGATAAAATTTGGAAAGGCGTCAAGATCATATAGACGATTTTGCAGGACTGATTTCAGCCAAACCGTGTGGAATTTGAAGAAACGGTTGAAAACCCAGAACCCAAATGGATCCGTTTACCTTCCACATAGAATTTTTTCAAAAAAAAATGCATGATTTGAGAGATATTGATGTCTCTTTATGAGACAAATTTTGGGTGGAAAAAATTAATAGTGACCCCTAGACTGTTCACTCATTGTATAAATATATGAGAAAGTTTAGATCTAGAGAGATCCAAGAAATTGAGAGGAGGATTTTAATCCTTTCTCTTTTGTATATTATTTATTTTGTAAATTTTTCTTCTTTTCAAATGGAGTAACGGATGGTTGGAATCTTTGGGAGAATGGACGAGTATTTTCAAAGAAGAATATGGAATTTCAGGTTGCTTAATGGCTTTTGTCCTGTGAGTAAAATTGTTTTATTTTCATTATAATATCTTAATATTCTTTGAATAATTGATTATGCATTGATTTAAATTAGTTTTAATCTATTTTATCAATACATGGTTAATTGTTATCATTTATGTATTAATTTTTTCAATCTTTAAGAGTCTATTATCTTAAAAATTCTTCCAGGACTACAATATGGGCATGTGATTTTGAGAAAGAATATGGGAAAGCAATTCATCTTTGGATTTATACCTATGTGATGATTTTTCCATTTTGTTCTTTCATTACTGTTGTATTATGAGAATGTTATTATGGTCGATTTTAGCTTTAGCTTGTCATCATATGGTATTTTCATACTATTAAATGTTATATGTAGTCCAAAATTTCTTATTCCACTTTTTATGTGTGATCATTCGATCATTTGATTATTGTGGAATTTATTTATAATGTTAAATGATGGATAATATCAATACTCAAAAATGAGTTTTATTTTGTTCTTAAATATTGATTATCTTAAGATCACATGATTTTTAATTAGTTGTCTTTATGTTGTTATTAATTTACTCCAATATCAAATACTTCTTTGAATGTATTATGGAAATGCTAGTATTGTTCTGTTATAGGTTTCCCTTAACGAAAGTACAGGTAGGAGCTCATACAACACATAAAGATAATACCAGTTTCGCTAATCAACTATATGTTATTTTGTGTGTTATTTAGTTAATTTGTTTATGAATGAAACAATGATTACATTAATTAGCTTTGACTGTTTTTGTGTCACTGTTTTAATCGTATTCATTTAGTATTTATCCAACTAATATCTTAAAAATAAAATAAAAAAAGAAGCATTGTTCATATTTGATTCATAAACTTTATCAAACAATCATTTTCCCAAGATTTCATGCAAACCTTGTAAACTGTATTTAAACTATTCATAATCATTTGTATATTCACATTCTTAGACAAATATTTTTAATTATTATGTTGATTGTTATAATATTTTCTTTAGTTAGTTTATTTCATTTTTCTATCTTTAGGACCCTAGTTGGCTAACAGAGCCATTAAACCCATCAAAATAGGTTACACCAAATGGCTTGGGTTATTTAGACAACCTCAGACTAGATCTATTCTTCCAGTTGACGACAAGTCAAATTTTCTCGTCAACACACACCTATGCTAGAAACTCTAAAACTTGTCAAGAAAGTGTTGGGAGGGAGAAAAGAGCAGCAATACCACTCCAATGAGTGACTGTCTCTAGGCATTTTAAGCAATGGGGGTTGGATATCATAGGAGAAATTACACCAAGTTCTTCGAAACAACACAAGTACATTCTTACTGCCACCGATTACTTCACGAAATGGGCAGAAGCCATCCCTCTGACTCATGTAAATGAGAAGGTGGTGATCCAGTTCATAGAACAACAACTAATCACAAGGTTTGGTGTCCCTTTTGCCTTGGTTTTTGATAATGCAACTTATTTGTCTTCCACCTTACTGACAGATTTGTCTATGGAAAAATGAATCATAATTAGGTACCTACAAATTATTATCCACAGGGAAACAGGATGGCATAATCAACTAATAAGAACCTAGTGAGAATATTAAAGAAAAAGGTTGCAAATAACCAAGGGAATTGGCATAATCTACTCCATAATGCTCTATGGGCCGATAGGGTCACACCCAAGGAAGCTATAGGAAATTCCCCGTACTTTCTGGTTTACGGGAAGGAATCCATTCTCCCAAATGGGCTTTATCTTCCATCTCTTTAACTAGCCCAATATTCCAGTGGGGAATCTTCATCGGTCATGAAACAAAGAATTGATACTTTTCTCTTTCTAGAAGAAGAGAGAGAAAAGACTAAGTCAAAATTCCTATATCACTAATAGATAGTGAAAATATGGTTTGATAAGCATAAGGCTAAAGAAAAAAAAATTGAAGTAGGAGAATTAGTCCTGAAATGGGACAAAGCGAATGAGCCTAAAGGAAAACATTCTAAGTTTCAAAATATATGGCTCGGACCTTTCCAGGTGGCTACAAAGATTGGGGTAGGCACTTATCGATGACAGAGTCTAAGGGGGAAACCTTGTGCCCTCCCAGTAAATGGCCAAGCCCTAAAACAATATTTCCAATAATAACAGTTAAAAACAAAAAATTGTCTTGTGTTTTGTATGAATGTTTTCGTGATTGTGAAATGCATTTTTTTTGTTTTATTTTTCTTTCTGGACTTTTTCACTTTTGAATGTTGTGTTCAATGAGACAATGGTTGACTTTAAACCATGCAACATAGTGAAATCTGTTCCAAACTCATTACTCATATAAAACACAAGAAGCATTGAGGAACTTGTGGTTGCTTTGAGGAGTCCTCTATCTAACCTATGCAAATGAACAACTTCAGAGAAATGTCAAAAGTGTTTGCTTGGTGGTTTGGTAAGACCTTAAGGGAAAGACGGAAATCTAGAAATTACTACATGAACCCCAAAGACAAAGATAACAAAGGATCCACCTTAACCATCTCACTTTGCAAAATAAACATACATCATCCTCTCTCACTCACTTAGGGCATCATGCCAAAATAAATTTGACATTATCAAAAGAGTGAAAAGTAGGAGAGGGTATGCATATATATTCATCGGGGCTATGGACGCTCACTGGCAGCAGAGCAAGGTCTGTGATGTCGACGTGACTCCGCCAAGGCTATGGACGCTTACCGGCAGCAGATCAACACTGAAGCAAGTGGGTAAAGGTAACTAAAGGCTCCATGCTAGTGAATGATTTACTATATTTTTTCAAAAGGGAATGAATGAGGGTTACAGTAAATGAAGGAGGAATAAAGGTTTAAAACCCCATAGGCAGACCCAGAAGAATCAACCGGAGAATTTCAAATGCAAGGGTAAACAAAGCTCTGATTTACAGCCAGTAAGGTTCTCCACCAGATTCCGTATGAGCCGAATGTGAAGGAGGAACAAAGATTCTGCTTTCACCTAGTGAGTCTCCATTTGTTGAGCACTCAACACACCCTAAAAAGTTTATGTAAAATTTTACTTTTTGGGTACCACTTGATATTTTGCACTATCTAATTCTACTTCAGTGTGAAAATTGTTGCCTTGACTTATCATCTTGTTTCTCTTTTAAGTCTCTTAAAGTCTGCTTAAGCATTACGAAAACCATAACTTAAAATACTAGCATCTAAATTAGAGAATTGGCAGTCAAAACATTGCACAATGTGCTTACAGAATTCAGCATCGAGAAGGATTAAGCGTGAAAGAAATCACTTGAGATAACTAAGGTATTTGAGTGTCGATCTTCGTCTGCGTCGAAAAATAGAAGATGTTCTTTTGCGACAAGAATCACGCAAAGATATCACCGAAAACCAATTCCCTTCAGCCTTGGTAAGGAGCAAAAAGAGTAGGCGTTGCCTGAATAGAGGAAAGATATCGCCGATCACCAACTTCCGAAATGTTTTCGATATCAGGGTTTTCTTAAAGGACATTAAATCACAAGGAAGATACGAGATATGTTTATTTTTGAAAGTTGACCTCCAATACCTTTTTGGCATCGCCAGTCCCAAGTTTATCTTAAAGCGCTCAACTTGAACAAAGTACTGAGTTCGACCATTACCTGTAAGATAATTTCCCGGTATTTAGTACCTTGTATCCCGAGTCAGTGGTGCGACATAAATACCATACGATGAAGTCAATCGACATTGGAGGTTTTTCGTAGAAGGATATCAATGAAAATACAAAGAAAATTGGAGCAACACTAAGTATAAAATCGGGGCTAACTTACAAGAAAATGTGGACAAAGAAAACATTATACACACACCAAGAGAGGAAATGATGCATTCAACCTCTATAACCAAAGCTCGTTCATCAAAATTTTGAGACTTTATATATTATATTTCCATCAAGGTCAGGTTACATACAGTAGACATTGTCTACACCTTTTGGCCAACCAACACGGTTGCATTAAGAAAATGAAAATCTCCTTACAAAAAGGGAAAATTGTCAAAGTTCTACATCACGTCTGAGAATGAAAAACAAAGTTCGCCAATCATGCCTCTTCTGCATGTGAACATTCTCCTCAAATTACTTGCACTCCCTGAGGTGTTGTCATATTTTGTTTTGTCGATACCCTTTGCACTTCCTGCAATTTCACGATCGTATCTTGTGTTTCCCGAAGATTTCGCTTGAGGTAGGTTGCATTCCCTTCACGACCTTGAGGTGCTAACACCTCAAGGGTATTTTCGGCCAAATTCTATCATAGTTCCCTATTTTCCTAGTAGATTTCATCTATGGTGAGTTTTTCCTGCTCTAGCTACTGACTAGGTGCTAAACGTTAGAACCCAAGGCTTCTATCCTTCTCGTTCAATTCCTTCTTCCTAGACTTATGGTTTTGGCATGATCTAGCCAGATAGAACACATTAAGAATTCCTCAGCGAATGATCGTGCATGCGACTCAATCAGGATTTGGTTTTCCTCTCCCACTTCTTTATTCTTCCTGGGCCTTCCTCTTCTCTTCGGTATCTGTTGTTGAGGAAGCGTGACTTCCACCTTGTGTCATTCCGACACAAATTCTTCCACTTTGACCTCTACATGGGGCAATACCATTGTTTCTGTGTGAAGTTTAGAATCTCCCTTTGAATCCTTGAGAACACCCACTGCTAATAAGAATGAGTCCTAGCAATTTTTTTGCTCAGGATTAGTGCTTCAGCTGCCTTGCAGGCCCCATCTTTCATTTTGAGGAGTTCCCATGGTGTGAAAACATATCTACCTTATGCATGGAGGATTTGAAAAAGGCCCAAAACCAAGAAGTTGATCGAATTGAGCTCACGAGATGAGTCACCTATGGTGCATAAGCTCAGCTGGTCAATAGAACACATCTAAAACATATAGAATTTATAACAGAGTGGGGCAGTGAGCTGAAACGTGCTGGGGAACACTGAATGCCTTGCAATGAGATGTTTTAAAGAATTATTGTGTCACACCTGCATGACAGGTATGATCCGAGGCGTGTGAGATACAACCAATAGGAATTGCATAGGATGGGTGGTATGATCATCTCGATTCCTTTCATTTCCCCCAGCCTCCATAATGAGCTAATGATGGTTGATGCACTTGCTGATGCAACTTCTGTTTGAGAAACCTGCCTCGATCTGAAGCATTTAACAACTTCTATTATGACAGTATCAAATTTTTTTCGAACTTATTGGTACTTTTGGCACATGTTCAACTTTAAAATCCTTTCCCAACCCCAAGGGCCAACCAACCACTAGCATGACTTTGACTCTCATGTTTTTTGTACCTGATCTATCATGCTCTGACACGCGGACATAACCCACCCTAACTAAAGAAAAATATCGGCGCTAATAAAGATGGTGTAGGTAATCTGAATGGTTACATAGATCGTGTAAGTATAAAACAACTAGACTTAGTGGGCTTTACAAATATGCATCAGTTTGTTTTCTACCTACTTATGATTTTCATATATTTTGTTGAGTATTGTTCTATAAGAAATTTTTAAATGATTTTAATTCCGATGTGAAGGAAAGATCCCTTCGACTATCAAGAAAAATTGGCTCCGTAACTTTTCCGAGAAATCCAAGAGAAACTAAATATGAATATCAACAGGCGATGAATCATATTGGACTCCTTGATTTCGGCACCCCCGATGACTTTGTTGACTTGTGAGACATAATCAAATTGCATACCAATCAAGATTCATTATGGGTCGAAGAGCTAGTGAAGGTGACCGACACTGCACCCGGACAAGTGCAACAATTTATGGAACATCCGATTAGAGCTCAGACTATAATACAATAGTTAAACACCAGTCTGGTGAAGTACCAGGTGCATGTGGTGGAGACCAGAAGAATTTATGCGGCTCCAATGGTACAACACAAATTTCCATGGGCCTAAACCTACGAGGATTTGTTCATCAGGTGGTCAGAGTATGATAAAAGTCACTCTTTCAAAGGGATATCTTGAGATGACTATTGGAAAAATATTAGTAGAGAATGCCACGTGGCGATTTTTTTTTTGTTCAACTGCACTTTAGCCGTTATTTTTAGTTAATTTTACATTATATATAAGAGCATCGACCGATCAATGAAAGGTCGATGGTTGCTACAAGAAACTCTTTTTTTGTTTGTTAAGAACTATTTCCGAGCTAGCTTTAATTGAGAAGTCCTTATGGACCAGAGATGAAGTTATATTTTCATCAAACTTCTTGTATGATTGGACATGGAGAAGAACTATTTCCTATCTCGTCTCATGAATGATGTTGTAATGAGTAAGAGAAATTAAATCTATTGTCAAGTTATCTGGTGCAATGTTTTGCTTCTCTTTACTTTAATGATGAATATGACTCATTGTGTTATCATGTGATGGATGATTAAGTAGGTGGATTATTTTTCTTGCCTTTGTTTTATCGCATATGTGTTTTCTTCCTAAGAATTAGTATCTGAGAAAGTAATTGGATGATCACATGGTTAATGTATTATTACTAGGCTTGTGGTACAGAATTGTCATCTGCATGCTTGAGTAGTAGGTTATCCCAAGATCAACCTCTTCTCCAGTAGTTAAACTTAATTCTATTTTGTTGCCAACTTGGTTTATACTGGCTTATAATCTTACTTCGATCCCACCTAAGAGAAATCACAAAAAGAGAAAGTCCCAACTAAAGGAGGTGCCTTCGCAAGAAAATGTAAAGCCCATCAATTAATTGGTTGGATCAAAAGATCTGGAGAACCATTCCACTATTAAACACTGCATAATATAACTGGGCCTCGGTGGTGAGTTTGGTTCCTACTGTTGAACTAAATGGATTTAAGACCCATAAACACATCAAAAATAGAGTTAGAGAGTTTTTGAGTTGTATTTTCTATCAATATAGAGCTCAATATGATCCCTTTGTATTGTTTTAATGGTTTGAATATAGTTGTGTGTCTATTCTATGCCTGAGTTTTGAGAAAAGGCGCAGTGTGTAACATATTTTAATTCTGATGTTTTATATGAATATATATGAAGTTCTATGGCCATCATAGGTGTCTATCCTATGCAATTTATATCTTTGATATGATGGAATTCTTTCAGTAATAAATATATGAACGTTTTGATCCATTCAATGTTTGTTATGTATGAGTTGAATATGTGTGTGTATTGTTTTAATTCCTAGTCCTAATAGTATATCAGACATGAGTTACATGGATGCTAATTGTAGTTACTTTCTTTGTGTTTAAGCCTTCATCCTTATCACAAAACCTTATGTTCTTTATGATCCTCTATGCATCTCAGGTGATACCTTCCTCATCCTTGGCTGAGGATTGATATTCACATGCTTTGGTGTTTTTGTTGGACAACTCTGGATGAACCATGGGTCTAAAACTCCCCAGCGTTAATAAGGAAGGGCCACATGCAATCATGGAGCGAAAACAACCAATAAATATATAATAATCAAGAATATTTTCAAGTCGTTTAAAATGATGAACATATTTCAAACTTTCTCACATATCATGATTCAATGGTATCAAATGATTTGGAAGAAAACTAAGATTCTCTCAAAGATCTTGGTGATCAGAGTGTTACAGTTTCTCCTAAGGATTATGTCGATTTGGAATCTATTTTTACAAGAGATGATAAAACAAAAATATATGATCCAAAAGAAGAATATATATTAGGAAGGTTCAAGAGAAAGGCAAAATCAACATTGGTACTCCTGATTCTCCAAAGTTTTTAAATCTTGGTACTATCTATACAATTGAAGAAATTGATCAATATACTTCAATGTTCAAAGAATTTCAGGATATTTTTTCTTGGATTTATGGTGATTTGAAGGAATA
>ML784612.1:124659-139694 GCA_009831015.1 Picea engelmannii
CCTCCTTCTATAGTGACAATATTCAATATGATAACCCCAATACCTTGGAAAAAACCATAAGGAGAGAAAGGCACCTTTATGAGAAAATCAAAGGAAGGTCAGTTTTCCAAAAGGCATGGAATGACAAGTTGAAAGGGAAAAATTATCAAAGGAAAAAATGTTTCAAGCCACCATTTTTCAAAAATAATTCCTAAACAAATCAGCAAGGTAAGGCATCCAAAAATGAGCAAAAGACCGCAGAATCATTTGGGAAAAGGACAAGGAAGAAACATGTACAATGTCGGGGATGTGAGGGAAATCACTTATATAGGGACTGCCCTCACGAAGGAGAAAGGATGAGGATTGTCCACAAAATTCAAGAGGATGAAATAGTGGAAGAAATAGGAGGAAGCATGCAAATAATTTATGTAGCCTTGGACAAAAAGCAAGCTTAATATCAACCCCCCATGATTGAAGTGGAAGAAAACATTGATAACCATCCCATAACAATTTTAATTGATTATGGAGCTAGCCATACTTACATAAATTCTAACATTGTTGAAAATTTTCAATTTCAAAGAAGTAAGCATAAGAAATCTTGGTTAGTTCAGTTATCCATAGGGGCTAAGAGGAAAATCAATGAGTTGATTAAATTTTTCCCGATATACATGAATGGACTCAACACAAAGGTGGATGTAAAAGTCACACCATTGAGTTCATATGATTGTCTAATTAGCATGAATTGGTTGGAAAAACATCATGATGTCCTAGACTATTATAGAAAGAAAATCACATATCTTGGTGAGGATGGGAAGCAAGGAAATATTTAGGGTATTCCAAGAGCTATAGTTGCTAGAGAGATTTCAACTATACAGTTGAAGAAGAGTTTCAGGAAGAGATGTAAATTTTTTGCATCCCATATGGAAGAGGAAACCAAAGATAAATTTGAAAGAATTGAAGACCATCTGGTCTTAAAGTATTTTGAATATGTTTTTAGGGAGATCTCTGGATTTCCACCAAAGAGAGACATTGATTTCTCTATTGATTTGGTGCCAATAGCTTCCCCAGTGTTCAAGACACCATACATAATGGGAACGCCACAATTGAAAGCGTTGCATATGAAGCTTGAAGAGTTATTAAAGAAGGGGTACATACTCCCAAATGTGTCACCTTGGGGAGCCTTGGTTACTTTTTTGAACAAGAAATATGGAACCTTGAGGATGTGTATTGATTTTAAATAGCTGAATAAGGTCACAATAAAGAACACATATTCTTTTCCGAGAATTGATGATTTTTTTTATCATCTCTAGGTTGCAAGGATATTTTCCAAGATTGACTTGAGATTAGGTTATAATCAAGTAAGGATAAAGGAGGAAGACATCAAGAAAACATTCAAGACAGGATATGAGCATTATGAATTCAAGGTAGTGCCATTTGGACTATCAAATTCCCCAACATGCCTTATGTGCCTAATGAATGGAGTGTTTAGGGAGTACATGGAAAAGTTTGTAATTTTGTTCTTGGATGATATAATCATCCATTCTAATTCGGAAGAGGAACATGATCAACATTTAAGAATCATATTGCAAGTTTTAAAATAGTATAAATTGTATGTTAAGATAAGTAAGTGAATATTTTACCAAAAGAAGATTCACTACTTGGGGCATATAATTTCAGTGATAGGGATAGAATTTGATCCTTAGAAGATAGAGGCCATTAGAGGATGGTCAGTGCAAAAGAATTTGACAGGAGTTATATCATTCATGGGCCTTTCTGGTTATTACCGAATATTCATAAAATGTTTTTCAAAGATTGCAAGCCCAATCACTTCCTTGAAAAAGAAGGGAGTGAAGTTCGGATGGACTTCCAAGTGAGAAGAAAACTCTCAGAAGTTGAAGTAAATATTGACAAGTGCACCAATCTTGAATATTTCAGATCCAAACGAATATTTTTTTGTGTGCACTAATGCATTAAAGGAAGGACTCGATGGAGTTCTCAGTCAAAGGGACCATGTGGTATGCTATGAGTCCATAAAACTAAAAAAGCATGACGGAAATTATGCCACCCACGATATAGAGTTAGCAACAATTATACATGCATTAAAAATGTCAAGAAATTACCTTAATGGGAATAAATTCGAGCTAAGAACAAACCATTGTGGTTTGAAGAATTTGTTTAGATAGCCAACACTAAATTCCAGACAAACTAGATGGCTAGAATTTCTGAGTGAATATGACCTTCAAATTAAGCAAATAAAGGGAAAGTAAAATCAAGTGGTTGGTGCACTCAACATGAGAGATCATTAAGCTCATATTGCATCCATAATCATGTACAAGACATATCTAAAACATAAAATTATTGTAGTAGAAAATTCAGATAATAAAAATGTAAAAATAAAATAAACATAACAACAAGGTAATTTTCAGTAGAAATTTAATTCTTATGAGTTAAAAGAAGATAGAGTTCTCATGTACAAAGGAAAGGCATATGTGTCGAATTCCAGTGAGATGAGAAATGTAGTGCTGAAGGAAATGAATAATGTTCCATATGTCAGGTACCTGGGATATCATAAAACAATTGCATTTGTAAGAAGCCAATACTTTTGACCAGGAATGAAGAAAGAAGTGGCTAATTAAATAGCCAGATGTCTAGAATGCAAAAAAGTGAAGACTGGAAATAGGCATCCACCAAGTTTGCTACAACCATTATCCATTCTAGAATGGAAGTGAGAATTTGTTACACTAGATTTCATTACTAAGCTTCCCAGAACAGTGAAGAAGCATGATTCCATCATGGTGGTGGTGGATAAATTTACTAAGGAAACACATTTTATTTCGGTAAAGACTACACAAAAGGAAACAGATATTCCATATATCTACATGAAGGAAGCTGCTAGGCTACATGGAGTTCCTAAAGCAATAGTTTTAGATAAAGATCAAAAGTTTACTTACAATTTTTTGAAGGGTTTGTTCAAGGGATATGGGACAAATTTAAATATTAGTACAACATATCATCTAAAGTTAGATGGGAAAACATAAAGAACTAAAAAGATAATTGAGGACCTTCTTAGAATGTATGTGATGGATAAACCATCAAAGTGGGAAGATTATATCCATTTAGTATAATTTTTCTACAATGATGGGTATCAGGCCTCATTTAAGATGAGTATGTTTGAAGCATTGTATGAAAGAAAATGTAACACACCAGTAAGTTGGGATAATCTAGTAGATAGAGAAGTTGTTGGGAGAAAATTATTAAAGGAAATGGAAGAGCATATGGAAAGGATAAAGCATAATTTAAAGGCTTCCCAAGATAGGCAAAAAAGTTATGCAGAAAAAAACCAGAGTGTTTAGATATTTAAAAGTGGGAGAACATTTATATTTGAAGGTGAAGGAAAAGAGAAGTATGCTAAGATTAGGACGATGCCCAAAGTTGCAACAATACATTTTGGACCCTTTGAAATATTAGAAAATATAGGGTCAGTTGCATACATGATAGCATTGCATGCATCCATGAGAGTGCATAATTTATTTCAAGTTTCCTTATTAAAGAAATATGTGCCTAACCCTAAGCACATAATTAATTGGAATGTGATCCAAGTGGAGCATGAAGGGGATTTGCGGGTGGAACCAGTACGCATCCTGGACCAGAAAGTCGAAATTCTCAAGAACAAGGCCATAGGGATGGTAAATATTCAATGGATGTGCTACAGTGATGAAGATGCTACACAGGAGCATGAAGAAAACATGCAGAAAGAGTACCCACAAAGTATTGAAAATTTTGAAGAAAATAGAATGCAAGACTCCATTTTAAGTATCTAGACATTCAGAATCACATCTCAGAGTCCTATCCAACTGCGTTGGATACATTGATAAACTAATGGATAATTCCTTGGGTTATCCTTGATAAATGGATGGTACATCCCTTGGGTTAACCCTGATAAATGAATGGTGCATCCCTTGGTTCGTCGAGTTGAGAGGAACATGAGATTTTGGTTGGAGCTGTTGTTCGAGTTGTAAAATTGCATAATTTTATTTTCTAAGTGTTGTAGTGTAAATTTGCATATAT
Organism: Picea engelmannii; assembly: GCA_009831015.1. Lineage (NCBI taxonomy): Eukaryota > Viridiplantae > Streptophyta > Pinopsida > Pinales > Pinaceae > Picea > Picea engelmannii. The sequence continues at coordinate 128,707 of ML784612.1, forward strand.
GTATATTGGCATAGTGTGCAGTAAAGACAAACCATAATTGTGGTGGAGGGGGAATGTAATATCCCCACTATAATCGCTTGTTTAATAATGTTTATGTAGATATAACGTGTTTCTACGACCAAAAGCGATGTAATATGAAAATTTTATTCCATGTTTTAATAATAAAATTTGATGTTATTTGCTAAGGGGAAAAGGAAAAGAGACGGGGGAAGAATTAATCCACAAGAGAGGGGCTTGTTTCTAGGATAATGGCCAAGAGGGTTCCAATGGGGAAATACCCATGTATATTAATTTAACCCATTTTCCTAAATTTGCTAATTGTATATGACCCTTCTAGTTTCTAATTGAGTGTTTTGAAAGCCAATCATTCAATACGTATAAGAGGGTGGATGTGAGTAGTCACATCCCAAATTTATTGGGCACATAGAGGTTGAGTACAATCAGCTTAGGGAAGAGTGTGAGTCAAGAAAGGAAATCCAAAGAGAGGAAATTTGTATGGGTTGGAAGAACATATTTTATACATTGAGTTTTAGTGCGTGAGGAGAAAGTAGAGAGAAATAAAAAGAGTTTGGAGCTGGTGCAGCCATGGAGGGAGAATTCTAGAGAAAGATGGAGTGTATTGGAACATATTGGAGTTGGAAATTTAAGAACCAGGTTGTTAGGCCTGAAGAGTAAAATCCTATGTGAGTTGCACTAAAACAACAAGTGTTTGCTATTGGTTTGCTGATAGTTTTCCTAGTAGCAATTTCCCTTGAGTTCTCAACTGAGATATTCCTATTTACCTATGCCAGAGAGACCCTGATAAATTAATGGTATGATTTAGGGATTGAGATTAGTGAAGGGGTCAATTCCTTGGGTTAGATAGGTCAAGAGGAAGAGAGCTAGTGGAAAATCGTGATAGTTTGTTACACATTATTTTCGTCATCCCTATGACCGTTAATGATGCAAACCTATCTATTTCCTTTAGAGGGGTCAGTGGCCTAAGTTCCTGAAGAGAGAAGGGAGAAGAACTTTTCCTGAGAAAAGAAGTTGCATTTTCCCTTGTAAAAACCCTATAAAAAAGGAAGTTCACAGGTTACTGTATAGGCAGGGTGAGGGAATGCCCAATTCTCACAGGTTGCACCATAGCTAGGGTGCGAGATGTTCACAGGTTACTCTATAGGCAGGGTGTGAGAATGCCTACACATGGGAAAAAAAAGCATTTTCTCAAATCTTCTAGAAGGATAAATTTCTATGGTGAGTTGGCATCCGAATGGTTTGGATCTTCCTCGCTTTCATGATTTAGTGGGATCATCCTAACCTCCTCACCTTATCCTATTCAACTTATAAAAGGAGAGGAGTTCTCATGGAGAAAGTTATCTTTGGTTAGCTTTGGAGCTTTTGTTGGCTTGGAATTATCAGCTTGGTTGCAGTGGTTTTGATATTTGCTTTGTCAAGATAGATTGTGAGTAGCTATCAGATCCATGGTTTCATAATCCTTGGAGAAAGAAGTGTGTGGGGAACGAAGGACAGTTGGAAGGGACCTTACAACATCAAGGCCATGGTTGTAATCTCTCTTTCACATTTAATATGATACAGTAATATGATTCTTTCCTATAAAGCTTGTTGTGTTTTATTGTGTAATTCCTTGATCATACACATAAGTTGACTGTTGAATATTTTTTGCTATCTTCACTTTGGTTGGTTTGTGTTGTCTTGGTCTTGAACTCACGAGAGCACCGGAGCAAAGTGGGAGCAACAGAGACCCTATGAAGCGATATTAAGGTATGTTACTTGTTCCTTCCTACTAGCTAATTCAATGGTCAAAACTTAGGAAAAAAGTTATGTCCTGTCCTGTTTTGTTCTAGATTCAGGTGGATCTAGGGAGATATGTTATTGTCTGCACCTACCGATTAGTCCAATAACATAGTTGTAGGAATATATCAGTGGGATGTGATTTTTATGACTTGTGAGTGGGTTGTGAGAGACCACCCTATTTTTTGTATTACTAACCTCAACTTGGGGGTGATTTTTTGTTGATACATTGAACATCAAGTCTATGGTTGGGTGGAATGTCCATCCCAAGCATCTAGTTGTAGAACTCTTGTTTAAAGATACGTGTTTAATCTTATTGTTGTGTTATTTACATGTGTTATTCTTGTGCATGAACTTTGTAAAAAGAGAATGATTTATATTTTATTGTAATGAGTTATTTAGATGCATTTCATGTTGATTAGTATAATGTTGTATATTCTTCTATTTTATGGTTGTAGATAGTAGCTAAATCTGTTTTAATTCATAGTTGTAAGCTACATGAAATGAGCTAACTGTAAATGAATTAAATTAGTTAGCAAATTTTTTTTTTTTATGTATATTATGCAAAGTAATGTACCTCAGTTGGGTTGGGGGAAGTTACACAATATATTATTTATAGTTGAGAGATGTAAATAGTATAAATTTTGGGCTCACTTTCTTAATTAAAAAAGGAAACAATAGTTTATCCCATTACCATGGAAGATTTGGGAAATAACTTTGAAAAGTATTTCCCATCTATATGAAAACTCAAATAAATTTGAATTATTTAGCCTCAAGCAAGATAATGAGATTAGTGGTTTGAACCCTAATAAATTATTCATGATCCACATGACATAAGTAGGATATAGCATGTCATTTTCCAATACATTTTAATTTGGAGAAGAAGAAGGTGACAATCAAAATACTCAAGGGTTACCTGTGGAAAAATTGCAAGAAGATATTGAGACAGTAGTTGGTAACAATGACCATCACACATAGAGATGAAAGGTTCTATGGGGAAAAATCACCCTAATCCAGGTCTAGCGACTAGGTAGAGCCTTGACACCTTAAAAGATATAAATTATTCTACTCTACCCGAAATCTAACAAAAACCTAATAATAGTCAAGGTCAAGGAGAGAACATAGAAATTTGCACCTTGAGTCTTTCTATATGTTGTAGATCCCTTCTTGTTGTTTTCCATTCCAAGATCATAGGCCTCCTCCCAAATCTATCTTGAAACAAATTCACTGAACAAACTATGACAACATATGCATAAATACCAAGATCATCCAAAGGGTTAGTTATTCATGAAAACCATTCATAAAAATAAGCATAAAGACATAAATATATGGGACTAGAAGTTTCTCTTTTATTGATAACAAGATTGGAAGTTACAACCTGAATCTTGTCGACATCGCTCCACGAACCTCGCCTAGGTTCCTCTACATTGAATTCAACTGCACGATTCCCAATATACTATCCTTACAACCAAAATGCCAATATAGGGTAAAAGGATGGATTTTATAAGGGAAGATGACTGGAAGTGAATGTTGAGGATGAAAGCCAGAGCAGGATGCAAAAGGCTTGGAATACAAGGGAGAAAATTTGGCATAGTTCTCTTGCCTCTTCTTTGATATATCCAAATGACCCCCCTAGGGCCCTTTTATATGGAGACAATATGGTTAATTCGTTTTCAAAAGGGATACAAGAGTTAATATGGTTAGGCAACCTAACATAGCCCGTAAACTCCCCCCGAAAGTGCTTAATTTTTTAATTTTTGCAACTTTTTAGAGTATTGTCAGGCATGCATCTAGCATAAGTACACGCGCTGCATATGTATCATGGAATGTACACCATGCCAAAATTTGGTTTTTAAAGAGGAATATCATAAAAATTGGTTGCAAAATGTGTAAATGAGTAGGCCAAAGTCGGAAATGCATGATAGTGGCATTTTAAGCTATAATGTATGCCCCCTAATGAGTGAGGTCATAAGAAAAAATGATGGTTGAAATACATTATAACATCTTTAATCAAATGGGAAGGCACCGAGTTGAGTGAGCCCAGATGATTATTCGCGAGTGTGTCATCTGCAAAATAATAATAATAATAAACACTGAGATGGGCATACCCATGCTCGGGACAAACTAAGCATGAATGCTAATCAAGTACACCGTAGATCCATGTCATATATAGTAATCGTGGCCACATGACTAATTTGTATTCCAATTATGGATCGCAACCGATAATAATACACAATGAATCTAAATCTAAAAATCATCAAAAGATATAAAAATATAATGTGATATGAATCTTCAAGAGGAATCAATACTTTGAGATGGAGATGATAGCTTCAGTAAATCGATAAATATCTTCAAGATCTTCATAAATCAGGTAGGAGTATAATGAGAGTGTAAAACTCACTATCCCGAGGTCTTTGACAAGACATCGTAGAAATACTAGAGGATCTTGATTATCAGGTACACAACTTCATTGATTCTGAATGTACACTTGAAGAAAATCTTGGGATGGTTGACTTATGAAGGTCAAGATAATTATTGAAAAAAGGATGACTCAGGTTGTAATACTTTCCCTTATTCAAGGGAACGACATATGAAAATACTTAGGCAGTGTGTTATTCACATAAGCTTGTGGCACAGGAGGCACCAAAAACTCTCCATGTGTTTGGAAGAGTAACCATACAGAGGAGGATACAACTCTATGTAACAAGAACACCTTCCTAAGTCCATACTAAATCCCAGTTCTTTGCAAAACATACTAAAGGATGTGCTCTATCCAAGGGTGACTAGATTGCTTCCAGTAAAAGAGAATTTTTTCTTGTCCCCTCTTTTTGGATTTTTTTTTTTGTCTTTTTCATATTTTAACGAGCTTGAAAAAGAATAGAAGAACACTACATTACAAAGGAGGAATGAGTGTCACGGGAAAGAAAACTATTTCCAAGAACATGGGACATACTGAATTTTCAGTGCAAGGAGACATGTGCAGGATAAGGACACTTGGGAAAATTCCTCCCTGGGTCAGGGCTTCAGAACACAAGGGAAAAAATACTGCAAAGCTTGCACCTACAGAATGCTCTAAAATTTTAGGCCAAAGATGCAAGAGTGATACATGCAATGTGATTTGTGGATTGACATAAATGAGCCTCCTTCAATGTAAAGTTTTACGATCCCAAAGAAGGTAAACTCGACAGTTTTTCACTTTTAGAGAGCTTAAAAAAACTGTAAAAGAAGACTTTGGAGTGATCTATTTTGTAACATTAGTCTCCAGGGCCCGAAAAAGAATAAAAGAATACCAAGGAGAACTATTCTGGTCACTTGGGCTAGAGTATTCATTTTTTGTACCTAGTCTAGTCATTCTAGAAAAGTGTTAAACTTATACCGAAAGGATGTTTCTTCAAAACCATTTTAACAAGTGTGACAGAGACAAGATCACTCGACTATATTTTCAATTTTAAGGAGTCTTAAAAGAAATTAACTATGGACTCCCTCGTACTTTTTCATAAATTTAGTCCCTTGAGACCGAAAAAGTATAAAACATAACTTAGGAGAACTCTCCCTGTAAGACATGTCTCCCGAGGTGTACCTTTTTTCTAGGTAATCTATTGGCTATAAAAAGGGTTAAACTTATGCCAAATAGATGTTCCTCCTGGTCCAATTAATGAGTGTGAAAGAAACAAGGTCACTCAATGATCTTTTATTGTTTAGGGAGTCTGAAGAAGGGCTTAAACAAGAGTCCAAGGGGTTTCCTTTTTATTAAATAATCTCCAAGGCCTAAAAAAGTGATAAACCAAAACCAGGGAGAATGGCCCTTTTTTGAAAATTCAGTCCTTGGGGCACAAAAAGGTGTTAAACATACACACGAATACTCTCCTAGTGAACCGTAGCTCCTAGGGCATAAATGTTTTCATAAAATTATCCATCCAAACTAAAAAGGGGTAAGCTATCATTGGACATATGTTCCTTCAAATTTCACTTTGACGAGCATGAAGCGCAACAAGATCGCTTGCCAATATTTTCAATTTTAAAGAGTCTGAAAATAGCTTAAATAAGACTCCAGGGGGGTTCCTTTTCTTAAGTAATCTAAATGATCTCGAAAAGGATAAATATTTTCTTGTTATATGTTGGTTTCATAGTTTACCTAAGCTTGGAAGACTACAAACCATTCTCTTGGGGAGTCCCTCAGGTAAAGGCTAGAAAAATATGAAGAATAAGGATGACGCTTCAACACAAATTCATGGTGGGACTAGAAGGGACTCTCGTTCCTATGATGTGCTTCATCATGGGAACCAAATGGAAAATAAGGCTCTAACTAGGATGCCCATGGAAGGAAGGCTCTACCACACAAAGTACAAAACACTTATCAACAAGGAATGTTAGTGTCACAATTTAGTGGGGTCGATCCTAAGGCCAAATGAACTAGGAAAAAGATAATGAAACAATGCAAGTAGGGAAACTTAAAACCATATAATCTATATTCTATTTTCGAGGTCAATACCTATCAGAATGGATTGATACAATGAACAAATGTCTCCAACATCCTGCATATAAGGAAAATAACACTCATCGAAAAGTTAATAAATCCAATATAGATAGAAACTTCGGAAAATAATAGGTGCTACTAAATAAAAAACTTGAAAACAAAAAACCTGGATTTTACAATATGGTATAAGGCACCACACAAACTTACAGCTCATGCATAGTACTCGTTCAAGTAGAGGTCGTTGTTAGGTTCTGACCAAGAGTATCTTCGGTAGTCAACTTGGAAAGTATCCCAAAAGGGAAGAAAACACAAACCACAATGTATGACTTCCCACAATATACAATTTGTAGTCGTGAATTCAAGGATAGCCTCATCCGAAAGCAATCCAATATCCTAGAAATCACGTGAATGAGGATGGTCGATAGTCCCAAAGGGTAAATAAAAATGACCATATTCTATATGACAATGGAAGTTCTGGCCAAGACTGGTAGAGTCTATCAATGAAGAATCACAAGCATAAAGTCTTGAGGATATACAAGCAACGAGATCAGATTCGAAAGGAAAATCAAGATCACTCAGATCAAGAGGGGGAAGAAAGGGATCCCATGCCCCCATTGGATAAAAACACTAATCAATTTCTAAGACCATGTCTCGAGAAGGAAAACATGATTGCACAAGTTACTTCTTAGAAGCAATTGAACATCGAGGATAAGATGCTACATAATTTATCCATGGTAGGTTAGAGTCTACATGAACACTAGGAACATATAAATGGGAAGCCTTAACTAACTCTGAATTAGGATGGTGATTATCAGATGCTAGTTGGTCGATAGTGAAAATGCTTCCATTGTGAGGGAAATGCATCAACTGGAAGAGCATAAACACCACAATGTTCATAGCATATACACAGTCATGCCATAGAAGCATATTGAAATCTAATGGGCCTTGCACCATTATAACATCGATAAGGACAATCTTCCCACCTAATGAGATAGGAAAATTAGGAACAATCCCCAAATATTCACTAGGATGTATATCAAAATACAATATCTCATGCGATGTAGACACAAGCTTGGGAGAACCCAGAGCTTACCAATCCTAGGAGGATAAAATACTTTTGGAGGCTCCTTCATCTATAATACATCGGTAAATGTGTTTTGAATTAACTTCAACCCTTATTTGAAAGGGTTCGGAAGAAGGAATAAGAGGATTGAAAATGTCATTCTAATCAAAGGAAATCATCCTAGGACTTTGAGGGGGTGTTCTCGAAGTGATCGACATGCCCCCTTGTTCTGAAAGTACTGAACTAGAAATGATAAAACATAGTCAGTAGACACATCACTCCCGATCAGAAGAGTGGGATCGGTAGAAGGTTGCATCAACATGACCACTTCCTCAACCACTTGTTGAATAGGCTATGAGAAAACATGTTATGAAGGAACATCACCTCCCAAAATAGGAGTGGTATCATCCAAATATTGCATCGACATGACCATTTCATCAACCAAAGGATGAATAGATTTTGGGAAAACCGAAGAAGACACGAAATCAGAAGAGCTTGCAGACATGGACCAAAATTTTCATTCTTATCGAATGTTAGGGCACATATGAGTAAGATGATCTCCCTTGCAAAGATTACAAGGGAAATTAGTATTAAATCCTATCCATATAGGTTTCTCAACATAATCAATGCCCCCAACATGACTAGTAGTGGATGGTTTCTTGTCCTCAACATGAATCACAGAGGTTGTTGAAAACTCTCCAACACGACTAGCAAAGGTTAGTTGTTGAATTCTAGTATGACTCCCAGGGACTAGGTTTGTGCCCCCAACATGGCTTGTAGTGGTTGATTTCACATATCCAACATGATTTTTAGAGGCTGGTGATTGGTCGATAACATGAATCATAGAGGCTACATACCTATCACTAGTATGACTAGCAGTGATTGGACTTTTTACCCCAACATGACTTACATAGGTTGGGTTCTTTCCCCTGCCATGAATTGTAAAGGATAGGTGTTGGTATTCCAGATGAATTGCAGAGGTTGACGACCTATCTCCAACATGACTCACAAAGGTTGGTGATTTGTTCTTCTTATTCTTCCTCTTTCTATTTTTTTTAGACTTCTGGTTACTAGTAGCTAGCATTTCACGAGAGAAGGCAGAAGAAGGTGAAAAATACTTTATTGACGAAGTAACATCAACATGATTCCCATGACATAAGGTTCTTAATTTATAATTTTGAAGATAATTAGGGACATTTGGAATGGTACCCAACCAAACCGGTAGTCCCACATTTAACCCAAAAATTTTCAAAGTGGCCATCAAAGGGGCACCAACATTTCGAAAGAAAGGAAAACTAAAAGAATCCCCTTGTGAAGGGGTTCTTTAGTTCGTATCATCAGTAAATTTTCCCATGAAGATATTATGTAGAGGTTCTTCCCTTGCAGGATCATTCAAGTTCATAAAATTATCACACACTAACTCTGGTAAATCAGTGGTATATAAATGTATGCCTATAAGGAGGCGGCTCCATGTTTCTAAGCGGAAGATCCAAAAGTCCTCATCACTAGTGGAGTGGGCAGTCTACCACCTTAGGTTAGAGACCAAAATCAATGAATCACTAACTCGCTATGGAAAACTAGGGAGTGCAGAGCACAACATTAAAAAGTCCCTAAAGATAAATCAAGCAAAAGGTAGGAAGAACAGTTACGCCAACCAACACTAGAGAAACTTACCGGTGCAACCGAAATTCTAACACATAAACACCCTCCGGGTACACTCTTTGAATCATGGTATGAAGTATATCCTAGGTACCTCAGTATGCTCCTGCAGTCATCTGTGTATGTACCTATAAAAAGGAAACTACGTTTGTATCTCGCAATTAGTCACCATGCACGAACAATCGATAGTGGGGCAGATCATATGGGCATGACAACTATGTCTGAAGCATTTCAATGGTACCAAAGGAAAATGGTATAGAAGACAACTAAGTATACCAAATGGATTTGAGGTCCATGAAGCTTTGTAGTCAAATATGCTTAGAAAAATCCCAAGAATTACCCTCAAATATGATCCCCACTATGCTTGGTCTAACTTTGGATGGGTTATCTCCTCTACCTTTTGTCACACAACCTTGTGTTTAGACCTTGTGTTAGAGGGGTGTATCGGCTAACATTTACCTCACTGGACTTTAACACTCTCTAACTCAAGCTCTTAATTTTTTTAAGTGTCCTTAGAGAGTTTCATCTCCACACCTAAGCCAAGGCCCTAAAGACTAGTCTAGTTGGTGTACCCTACAAATGAAAAGGTCTAATTGATTTTAACATTAAGCACTAATTTTAGTGGCTTGATTACTCAGGGGTGCGGTAGTGAAACTCATGTTGTTTGAGAATATTTCAAAAATTAAACTTATAAGAACAATAGAAAAGAAAACTTTACACAAATCATTCAAATGAAAAGAGTTTCAAGAAAGAAAATGCATGAACAATATTTCAAACCTAAAGATGAAATCTTTTCTCCTTTCCATGCAAAATGCACAATGAAACTTTAGAGTGAAACAAAAGAGAAAATTAAAGGATTTTCTTCCTTATTTTTATTTTTAAATGCTTTCAAGATGAGAAGAAAACACAACCCTATGCTAATTTCTTTTTATTTTTCAAATAACAATGCAAAGAAAGAAAGAGACCTAACTAGCATAAAAACTAGGTTTTCTTTATTTTTATTTTCTTTCAATCATAGAAAAAATAACAAAAGATACTAAAAGAAACTGCAAAATACATGATTCATGGCCCCTCGGGGCCATGAGGGGGAATTTTGTTTTTTAAATGTAACTCATTTTTCTTAAAAGTTCAAGCTGAAAATAAGCCAAGAATTCTTGGAAACATAGAGAGACAAGAGGATTTCTTTGCAATTTCATAGAAAATATGATCCTTGAATCTAGCCAAACCACATTGAACATCGGCCCCTAGAACTCAAGAAGACCTAAGAACCTAAAGGTTTCCTTAAAGGAAATAAAATCCATTTGAAAAAACTCTTCAAGATGACAGGTATGCATGTTGTGCACAGTCGGCCTAGATATGTACGTGGGTTGTGCATAATGCAGAACATGTATGTACGTGTGTTAGGTAGAGAACAAGGAATGTACACCATTGGAAATTATCAAAAATAGAAAGATTCAGATAGAGCACTTAGATCGAGGAGGCTGAAAAATACCCGGAAGGTGAAAAAAGAACCAAAAAGAATCAAAACATACATCAAAAAAATGAATTCAAATCAAACAAAGATCTCCCAACAATACCCTAGAGAGACTCCCCAGTGGAGTTGACAATTATTCTATGGGGAAAAATCACCCTAATCTGGGTCTAGCGACTAGGCAGAGCCTTGACACCTTAAAAGATAAAAATTCTTTTAATCTACCCCAAATCTAACAAAAACCTAATGATAGTAAAGGGAAGGGAGAGAAGACCGAAATGTGCACCTTGAGTCTTTCTTTCTGTTGTATATCCCTTCTCGTTGTTGTCCATTCCAAGATCGTAGGCCTCCTTCCAAAGCTGGCCTGAAACAAATTCACAGAACAAACTATGAAAACATATGCATAACTACCAAAATCATCTAAATGGTTAGTTATTCATGAAAAATTCATAAACATAAACATAAAGACATAAATATATGGCACAATAAGTTTCTCTTTTGTTGATAACAAGATTGGAAATTAC
>ML784612.1:149967-175487 GCA_009831015.1 Picea engelmannii
CAAATGGATCTTTAAGAATAAGTTGAATGAGCAGGGACAAGTTGTCAGGAACAAAGAAATATTGGTCTGTAAAGGCTATGCTCAAATAGAAGGACTAGATTTTGATGAAACATTTTCACCCGTAGCAAGGTTAGAAGCTATCAAAATATTTCTTGCTTATGCTTGTCATAAAAGGTTTAAAGGCTATCAAATGGATGTCAAGTCATCTTTTCTAAATGGAGATTTAAATGAAGAAGTCTATATGGAAGAACTAGAGGGTTTCAAACTGTCTGATAACCCTGACTTAGTATGCAATCTTAAGAAAGATTTATATGGCTTAAAAAAAGCCCCTCATGCCTCGTATCACAGACTGGATACGTATCTCAAAGACAAAGGGTTCAAGAGAGGAACAATTGACAACAATCTATATATCAAAACTGAGGGTAATGATTTGCTCATTGTGTTGGTCTATGTAGATGACATCATCTTCGGATGTAATAAGGATTCATTGGTAAAATGGTTTTCTTCTGCCATGGAGTCTGAGTTTGAAATGTCTATGATAGGTGAACTGTCATTTTTTCTTGGTTTGCAAATTACTCAAAGGTATGAAGGGATGTTCATTTCTCAAGAAAAATATCTAAGAGAAATGTTGAAAAGGTTTCAAATGGAATATTCTAAACATGTGGGCACACCTATGGTTACTGGATGAAAATTAAGCAAGGATGATGACTCACCTGATGTTGATCAAAGTTCATATAGGTCAATGATAGTCAGCCTGTTGTACATCACAACATCTCGCCCAAACATAATGCATGCTATTGGAATGGTAGGAAGATATCAGTTTGCACCTAAACAAAGTCATTTTCTAGTCGTTAAAAGGATATTCAGGTATTTGAAAGAAACAATGACTTATGGTCTGTGGTATCCCAGAAATCAGAATTTTCAGTTAACTGCTTATTCAGATGTAGATTGGGAAAACTGTGTTGATGAGAGAAAAAGCACCAGTGGAGGAGAATTCTTCCTGGGTGACTCAGTAGTAGAATGGCTTAGTAAAAAGAAAAGTTCCATTTCTTTATCAACTACAGAGGCGGAGTACATTGCTGTTGCTACCTGTTGCACTCAGGTATTATGGACGATTCAGACACTTGCAGACTTAGAGGTAAAATATGTTTCATCGATCCCAATTCATTGTGATAACACTAATTCTATCAATGTGTCCAAGAATCCTGCATTCCACTCCAATACCAAGCATATTCCCATAAAATACCATTTTCTGAGAGAGCATGTCACCAATCCGATTGTTCAGGTCCATTACATTCCAGCCACAGAACAAATTGTAGACATATTTACTAAAACCCTAGCCAAGACACCATTTGAATACCTCCAATAGGATCTAGGTGTCATACAGTCTCACACCTAAGAGAGTCCATCATGTTAGGGGTAGTTTTGTATTGATTGAATATCTGATACCTCCTAAAAATACTGCAACAACTCAGGGGGAGAAAAGGAGTGGTTTGGACCAGATGCTATAGTTGGAGGTCCAAATAGATTAGCGCAGTCATTCAGGGTTTCCATCAATGCCAAAGGGGAAGATTGTTGTGATTATCATTGATGGAAGGTGTGATTGTCATTGATGGCAAGATCATAGTATGCAACGATGGAAAAATAGGGACAACGAAATCCCGGGAGGAGAAGCAACAATGATCTTTGGATCCCATTGAGAATTCTCGATGAACGTCAGATCTGAGCCCGAGGTCCGACCGATGTTGGATCCAGAAGAACCTGGACGTTCTTTAAAGAGAAAGGTGAAGTGGGGTTACGAAATCCCGAAGGAAGGAGGACAATTTTGGGTACCAGGAGTTGGAAGAGTCAAGAATCTTTGTCATCAGGAGTCTCGGAATCGCGAAATGTGAAAACCCAAAATCTGAAATAGGCACACCAACAAAGAATTTCGCAGGCTGGGAAATAACTCCATTTCAGAGTCCTAGATACCGAGAGTTGAAGTGTCGAAACACTTCATCACAGGAGTTTCGAAATGTCGAATCGTCGAAATGTGAAACACTGAAATCCCAAAATATTCACACCAACAAAGAGCTTCGCAGACAGGGAAATAACTCCATTTTGAAGTCCCAATTACTGGGAGTTGAAGTGTTGAAACACTTCACCACATGAGTGCTGAAATGCCAAATTGTCGAAATGCGAAACAACCAAATACCGTATCTTTGATCTGACTCCATTTCGGAACTTCATATACTGAGAGTTGGAGGAGTTAAGAGTCGAGACTCTTCACCACAAGAGTCCCAAAATGGAGAAATGTTAAATGCTAAAATGCCATTGATCCGAATCCATTTCAGAGTTTCGGATACTGGGACTTGGAGTTGTCATGAACCCTCACATCAAGAATGTCGAAATCGCGGTATACAAAATCACAAAGAGATCTGGATCGTTGAATCATCAAGAGTGTGGAACATTGATCCAACTCCATTTTGGTGGTTCAGATACTGGGTTTTGTAAGAGTTAAGAGTTGAGACTCTTCATCAAAGGAGTCCTGAAATTCCAAAATGTGAAATGCCGAAATGCGAAATGTGAAAACATATTTTTGGTGTAAGCCTTGGTCATCGCCAAAGGTTACATTGTCAAAGAGCTGTAGAGAAGAGATCGAAGAGACAATATCCATTTCAAAGTTTGGGACATGGATAATCGAGACTCTTCACCACAAGAATGTCGAAATTCCAAAATGTCGAAATGCGAAATAAACGCAAGATCCTACAGATCCAATCCAATGGTGTAGGTGAATTTAGGTATGATCGGGGGGATACTGTTGCACTTCAGAGTGTAACTGCTAGAAACAACTGATGGCTTCTACCAGAGGAATGAAATCGGTCTGAGTTTGATTGCCAGAGAATATGAAGAGGCTCGAGGAATCTTCTGGTGGAAGGAAGACTATTCTTAGAGGTGATTGACAGATGGAAGAGTGTTGAAGCCTGTAACTGCAACAAAAAGGATAAACTCAACTTTGATAGAGAAGACGAAGAGTCTCAATTGAGATATAGGCTAAGGAATCTCAACATAACACCCAGTGATGATGGACGCATGGGTTTAACTGCCAGAGAAGCTGAAGAGTTGTGATAATGATCAGGCAGAGCACTCGACATGGAGAGAGCATGCAAAAGCATGGCGAGATAGCATACACAAGGTGCACAGAGGCTATAAGTATGCATAAAAAAGAAGAGATGGGGGTTTATTTTGTTCAGAGTGATCAAGGAGTGTAGAAGGAGGAGTGTGCAACAGCGAAAACATGATGAAAATGAATGGTGCATTGAATGGACATGGAACACAGAGCATAAAAGGAAGAGGCACAAAAAGCGCAAGGTATGTGTGTAGCAAGATAGTGAGGCAGTAAAGGAAGGCTGAGGTGCTCTTGTAGAGAAAAACAGAAGATCAAAAAATGCAAGAAGATGCTGATAGAGAGACATTGATACAGGAGAGAAGAGTAGCATAGCAGAACAATGATAAGCCTAGTAAGCCAATGATAAATATTGTATCACTGTGATAAATTTATATATAGCAAACTTTATATGTTAGGGTGGAAGGGAGGTGCAAGGGAGAATTGTTGTCTTCTATTATACAGGTTGGTTCGTGTGTGACTAGAAGTTGGTGCTTCGATCTAGCTGGTGCTGGAACACTTAGGGAGTTGGTGCTTCGTTCTAGTGGGTGCTAGAGAAACCAGATAGTTGGTGCTTCCTTCTAGTAGGTGGTAGAGAAAATAGAGAGTTGGTGCTCTCACCAAGTTGCAGCTTGAAAAACAGAGGTTGAAGCCTCATTATGAGTTGGTGCTCATAGGTATAATAATGTACAGAATGTAAAGAATACTTATCATATAAAGAAGAAGAGGTTTTTACCCTTTATGGGTTTCCTCATGAAATATCTGTCTTTGTGTATTCCTTATGTGCGAATGATGTTGAATGTTCTATTTCTTACTTCCCTACATTATGGTGATTGTCATTGAGTGCTATGTAAACAATTTAAAATAAGCATAATTGTTTAATCACGGTAACAATTGATTCACCCCCCCCCCCTCTCAGTTGTCCAACAATAACAACAGAGAATTTATAAAAACTCTCAGAATTCAAATCTGATGTTCTAGTAAAAAACTACAACAATATGGAATCTGCAACTTTGTCCTTTTTCACTCATTTTTCAAGACATGGAATTTTTATCAAAACTCGCTATCTCTCAATCTGTGCACTTCTAGAAAAAATTCACTAAAACAAAGTTGTTTTTATTGATGAGTATATAAAAATTTGACTAAATAAAACTTTCCAGTTTTATGATCTAGGGTCACTTTTCCTTCTCTGAAAATATCAAACATCAAAAGTGGCCCAGAATAGTGGATTTTGGCCTATTTTTGTATCCCCATTCCAATCCCCATAAGATTTATTTAGTTCCTTCATCGGTTATTTATGTGTCTAATTTTTGGACTCTCCCCAAAAGTTTCAAATTAATTTGAACTTTTGTTAATGATCTGGACACAGATCTTTAAAAACCACTATTTTGGAACTTATGTCAAATTTGAGAAGAATTGGACAAGGACCCTGTCGGGCGCTTTTGTAGACTTCTTCTCAGTGGAAAAAACCCATATCTTTCATCCCATTCTACTTTAATTTTCTCTAGTTATGACCAAAATAAGAATGCCTCCAAACTTGGTGTTTTTGGGTATTTCTAAACTATGGAACAATTTTGTCAATGTGCAATATGTGCCATCAATATCAAGTCGGATGCAATATGAACCATTGATATACTCTCTATCAGCCAAAAAATAACAATGTTCTACTTTGGAATGCACAATAATTCCCCAAACTACCGACTTGATCGTCGACCATCAACCCAGCTCCTTGACCATTGACCCATCGACCATCGACAATGTTCGTTGGCGATTGAAAATACTTCATCGAATTCGGTTGACCCTCAAATGTAAACCATTAGAAGTCAAATATGTCTTATGGATGACCAAAACTCTTCGTCATTTCAGCCAATCCATCCATCATCTGTCAATGATTTCTCTTGGTGAACTTTAACACTTGGAAAAAATTTGACATTTCTCTAATTGATCTAGACCATCGATCTCATCTGTTTCACAACCCCCGAAATGAATCTCAGTCATTGATTGTATCAACATTGTCCAACTCTGCCAACACTCGTCCATCAACAATCAACCATCAAAATTTTCTCTTGGAGAATTTTTGTCACTTTGCCAAAATCATCGATCTAACCATCGACAATCGATGGATTCTACTGTCCAACCTCACACTTAGAAAAATTTTCTCACAGTCCAAAAGAATATGGACCATCTATCTGATCTATTTCCTTATCCACTGAAAATTAATCATGCCCAATGATTTATTCAACCTTCCAAATGGATGAGACATTACTAATTTTTTAAATTTATTATAGAGAATCTTGGTCATTGATCTCGAGATCAAATGCAATCTCGACCGTTAGTTCACCAAACTGCCTGCAACTCTAGAGGTGACCATTAAAACTCGAATTTAGACCATTTTAGGTCGAATTTCGATCTGCAAATTCACCTCTCTACTCCATTAACTATGTTAAACCTTCTAGAGTCATTCAAACTCAAATTGTTCCCACGCATTTGCAGATTTCTCTCTAAATTCTCCATTTTCCCCAAATTCGTCACATAAAAAATCTGCAATAGCGAATTTCACCAATTTTCTTTGGTTCCAGCCCATACAAGCCCAACATTTGAACTAGAAGATCTTATACCATAACGTAACATCCCCCAACCCAACCAAGGGATATTACGGTGCAGAATATACATAAAAATGAAATTTCTACTAATCAGTTTAACTCATTTATAGTTAGGTCATTTCCTATAGCTTACTACTATGAATTAAAACAAATTTAGCTATTTTCTACAACCATAAAATATAAGCATCTATAGCATGCTAATTATCAACATGAAATGCAACTAAACATCTTATTATACAACAACATACAAAACATTCTCTTTTACACAGAGTTCATGCACAACAATAACACATGTAAATAACACAACAACAAGATAAAAACACTTATCTTTAAACAAGAGTTGTGCAACCAGCTGGTTCGGACAGATGTTCCACCCAGCGTTAGACTTGGTGTTCCATATATCAATAAAAAATCACCCCCCAAGTTGAGGTTAGTAATGCACCAAAGAGGGTGGTCTCTCACAGTCCATTCACAGCTCATAAAACTCACGACCCACTAATATCTTCCTACAACTATCTTGAATTTCCACCATCTCTCTTCCTCTTGATGTGTCTAACCAAAGAAATGGACCCCTTCATTGATATCAATCCCTTGGGTGTCCCATATTTTTATCAAGGTCTCTCTAGCATAGGTAATCAAGAATATGTCAGATGGAAAATCAAGGTAACTTGTTGCTAGGAACACTACTGACAAACCAACAACAAACACTTGTTGTTTTAGTGAAACTCACACAAGAATTCACTCTTCAGGCTTGACAACCTGGTTCTTCAATTTCTAGCACCAAATATGCTCCAATACGCTCCATATTTCTCTACAATTCTCCCTCCATGGCTGCACTAGCTCCAAACTCTGTTTCTTCCTCTCTACTTGCTCCTTGTGCACTAAAACGCAACGTGTAAAATATGTTCTTCCAGCCCATACGAATTTCATCTCTTTGTCTTTCCTTTATTGACTCAAACTCTTCCCCAAGTTGATTTTATTCAATCCCCATGTGCCCAATAACTTTGGGATGTGACTACTCACACCCACCCTCTTACATGTATTCAATGATTGGATTGGGAAACACCCAATCAAAAATTGGAAGGTTCATATACGATTAACAAATTTAGGAAAATGGGTTGAATTAATATACATGGGTATTTCCCCCTTTGACCCCTCTTGTCCATTATCCTAGACACTCTCCTCTCTTGTGTATTAATTCATACGCCATCTCTTGTCCATGTCCCCTTAGCAATTGGAATCACATTTTATTATTAAAACATAGAAATACAATTTTTATATTACATCGATTTAGTTGTAGCTAAACATTATATCTATATACTTGAATTAATTAAACTGGGAATGTTACATATCATAAATAGAGTAGAGTATGAATGAAGGTTTTGATGTGAAAAATAGAGTATGATAATACTAAAAGTTTTCATAGCTTCAAAACTTCCTTTCCAAGCTAAGAAATATGCATCCTCCAAACATAATCTTAATGTATTGGGTCCATAAATTGACCTTTTGAAGGAAGATATAAAAGTATTGTGAAGTTCATAGAAGTTATATGGAACTTTTTGTTTACATAGTGAATTACATAATTGTTTGGTGGATAATGGAGATACTAACAACATCATGCCATTATGAGTGATGAAATCACTTGGAATGGGATGCACAAAACACTATGAGACCAAAGATATCATATATGCCATTGATTCAAGAAAATTCTCGGCATATGGTGAAAGAAAATATTTTTTTGCATGGAAAAGTGCAACCCCTCATATTACAACAATTTTCACTATCATAGTTGTGGATTTTCCTCCATCATGTGGTTTTTTATTAGGAAGGGATTGGTATTCATTAATTGGAGGGTATATTATAAATGATGGAAGTTTCATGATGGTCCCTAATAAATATGGGACTATGGTCGTGATTCCTCGAGAGAATAGAAATCCCATATCATTTAAGAAGAACGAAAATAAAGAAATGAAAAATTATATTGATGACGGGATTGGAAATTCTGTTATTCTTATTACATAAAAAATAAACCCTCTTAAGAAAGTTGAAGAAAATTATTTCCAAGGTTTTTGGAAAATGTCATTTAATGGTGCTTGTTCTAAGTATGGAAATGGAGTTGGTATAGTTTTTAAAATTCTTCAGTATGGTACCTATCCACGTACCATTAGATTGGAATTCAAATTTACCAATAACAAATATGAACATGAATAATTTATACAAGGAATGATTCTTTCTCTCCAGATGAGAGTAGAAAATTTGGTGGTAACATGTGACTCTGAGTTGGCTATAAATCATATCAATAAAAAGTATAGAATCAAGAAGTAAAAAATAAAACATTATGCAATAAGAGCATGTGAACTCATGGATTCTTTTAATTCTTTCAATATATATTTAATTCCTTGAGAAAAAAAACAAAAAATTGATTCATTCGTAGTAGTGGAATCTCTTTTTAATTTAGTTGATTCTCAAAATCAAAGTACAATTCATGTCAGAATAATTTTTTGTCCTTCAATATTGTTGGAACCCAGATTTTTGGGTTTAGTTTTGTGCATGCACACAAATGGAGTTGTGTGCACTCATTTCATAGTTTTGCACACCCATAAGTAAATGAGCGAGGAATGACCTAGAGTGCACACATGAACGAGTTTTTCCATTTTCACACCAAGATTAAATAATACCAAGTACGCACTGGTTCGAGTTTTGTTAGTTGTGCCAGAAAACAAGAAGATGCCCGCCAAAATCAAGAAAGGAATAATTGGGAAATCACCCTAAGTGATTATTGCCAGCAACATAAAAAGACATGGGATGTTCAGAGAATGAGCTGGACAGGTAGTTAATATTTCACTTGATGCAGAGACTCTACGTGGAGTATTGGTAGGAAACATAAGTGTGCGAGGTAGTTTTATCAGACAAACAAGTGGAGCAGAGAAGAAAGAGATAGTTCTCCCCAAAAAAGAAAGACATCAAAGGAATATTGAGCATCATGTTGAGGACTTAACACACCCTAAACATCTTATGTCAAATTTTACTTTTGGGTACCACTTTATCTTTTTCACTTTCTAATTCTACTTTAGTATAAATATTGTTGCCTTTGCTTATCATCTCGTTTCTCTTTTAAGTATATTAAAGCCTACTTGAGAATTGCAAAAACACATAACTTAAAATACTAACATCTAAGTTAGAGAATTGACAGTCAAACCTTTCCTCGACGCGCTTACAAAATTGGACATCGAGAAGGATTAAGCATGAAATAAATCACTCGAGATAACCAAGGTCATCGAGTGTTGATATTCATTGGCATCGACAAAAAAAAAACGCTCTTTCGCAACAAGCATCACACAAAGATATCACCGACAATCGATTCCCTTCAACCTTGGTAAGGAGCGAAATGAGTAGGCATTCAACGAATAGAGGAAAGATATCAACAATTGTCGACTTCCAAAACATTTTCAGTATCAGGGGTTTTTCAAGAATGCTAACTCACAAGGAAGACACATGATAGGTTTATTTCCGAAATCGAACCCCCAATACCTTTTTGGCATCGAGGGTCCCAAGTTGACCTTAAAGTCTTCGACTTGAGCAAAGTACCGATTCCGAACATTACCCATTATCTAAGTTCCCGATATTTAGTACCATGTATCCTGAGTCAGTGCTGCCATGTCGGTACCATACGATGAAATCGATCGACGTTGGAGGTTTTTCATAGAAGGAAATCAATGAAAAAACAAAGCAAATCAGAGAAACACTAAGTATAAAATCGGGGATAAATTACAAGAAAATGTGGACAAATAACAAATTATACACACACCAAGAGAGGAAATGATGCATTCAACTGTTATAACCAGAGCCCGTTCGTCAAAATATTGAGACTTTATATATTAGATTGTCATCAAGCTCAGGTTACATATAGTAGACACTGTCTACACCTTTTTTCTAGCCAACCCAGTTACATTAAGAAAATGAAGATCTCCTTACAAAAATGGAAAATTGTCAAAGTTTTGTGTCGCATCTGAAAATGCAAAATATAGTTCACCAATCATGCCTCTTCTGCGTGTGAAATTTCTCCCCAAATTCCTCGCACTCCTGGAGGTGTTGTCATATTTTTTTTTCCCATACCCGTTGCGCTTCCTGCAATTGCATGATCATATCTTATGCTTCCCGAAGTTGCCGCTTGAGCCAAGTTGTGTTCCATTCATGACCTTGAGGTGCTAACACCTCAAGGGTCTTTTCCGCCAACTGTCGTCGTATTTCTCTACTTTCCTAGTAGAGTCTAGCTATGTCGAGTTATGTCTTCTCTAGCTACTAACTAGGTGCTCGAACGTTAGAACCCAAGGCTTCTATCCTTCTCATTTGGTTCCCACTTCCTCAACTTATGGTTTCGACAGTCTCTAGCCGGATAACATGCATTAGGAATTCCTCGGTGGCTGATTGTGCATGCGAATCAATCGGGATTTTTTTTTCTCTCCCACTTATTTATTCTTCTTGGGCCTTCCTCTCCTCTTCGATATCTACTATTGAGGAAGCGTGACTTCCACCTTGTGCACTTTTGATGTAACTTCTTCCACTTCGAGCTTCTCACAAGGCAATACCATTGTTTCTATGTGAAGGTCAAAATATCCCTTTGAAGCCTCGAGAGCACCTGCTACTAATAAGAATGAGTCCCAGGCATTTTGTGGCTCAGGTCACATGCTTTGTCTACCTTGCAGGCCCGGTCTTTCATTTGGAGGATTCCCCATGGTGTGACAATGTATCTACCGTATGTGTGGAGGATTTAACAAAGGACCAAAACCAAGAAGTTGATCGAATTTATCTCACGAGACGAGTCACCTATGGTGCATAAGCTCAACTAGTAATTAGAACACATCCAAAACAACCAGAATTTATAACAGAGCAGGGTAGAGAGATGAAACGTGTTAGGGAACAATGAATGCCTTGTGACGGGATGTTTTAAATAATTATTGTGTCACATCCCCGTGATGGGTATGATCCGAGACATGTGAGATATAGTCGATAACACTTGAGGAGGATGGGTGGTACGATCATCTCAATTCCTTTTAATTCCCCAAGCCTCCATAATGAGATAATGATGGTTGATGCACTTGTTGATGCAACTTTTATTTGAGCAACCTGCCTTGACCTAAAGCATTTAATGACTTCCCTTATGAAAATATCCGATATTTTTGGAACTTACTCGTACTTTTGGCACATGTTCAACTCTGGCATCCTTTCCCAATCCCAAGGGCCAACCAACCACTAGCGTGACTTTGAATCTCATGTTTTTCGTACATGATTTATCATGATGTGGCATGCGGATATAACCCACCCTAACTGAAGAAAAATGGCGACACTAACAGAGACATTTTAGGTAATCCAAAAGGTTGCAGAGATCACATAAGTATCAAACAACCAGACTGAGTGGGATTTACATGTATGCATCATTTGTTTTTCCTCCCGCTTACGCTTTTCATATATTTTGTCGAGTATTCTTCTGTAAGAAATTTATAAATGATTTTAATTACGATGTGCAATAAATATCCCTCCGACTATCAAGAAAAATTGGCTTCATAACTTCGCCGAGAAATCCAAGAGAAACTTAATCCAAAGATCAACAGGAGATGAAGGATATCAGACTACTCGAGTTTGGCACCCCCGATGACTTCGTTGACTTCTGTGACATAGTCAAATATCATACCAAGCAAGATTCATTATGGGCCAAAGATCTAGCGAAGGTGACTGACACTGCACCTAGACAAGTGCAATGATTTATGGAACATCCGACTAGAGCTCAAACTATGCTAAAATAGTTCAACACCAGTCTGGTGAAGTATTGGGCATATGTGGTGGAGGGAAGAAGAATTTATGCAGCTCCAATGGAACAACACAAATTTCCATGGGCCCAAACCTGCGAGGCGTTATTCATCATTTGGTCGAAGTATTAGAAAATTCACCCTTTCAAAGGCATATCTTGAGATGACTATTGGAAAAAATTTAGGAGAGAATGCCACGTGGCGAGTTTTTTTTTTTTTAACTGCACTTTAGTCATTATTTTTAGTTAATTTTGCATTATAAATAAGAGAATTGACCGATCAATGAAAGGTCGATGGTTGATGCAAGAAACTCCTTTTTTTTTTTTAAGAACTATTTCTGAGCTAGATTTAATTAAGAAGTCCTTTTGGACCAGAGACGAAGTTATATTTTCATCAAACTTCCTGTGTGATTGGAAGTGAGAATAAATATTTCATATCTCATCTCATGAATGATGTTGTAATGAGTAAGAGAAATTAAATCTATTGTCAAGTTATCTGATGCAATGTTTTGTTGCTCTTTACTTTAATGATGAAGATGAATCATTGTGTTATCATGTGATGGATGATTAAGTAGGTGGATTATTTTTCTTTTCTTTGTTTTATCACATATGTTTTTTCTTTCTGGTAATTAGTATCTCAGACAGTAATTGGATTCTCACATGGTTAATTTATTATTACTAGGCATTTGGTATAGAATTGTTGTTTGCATGCTTGAGTAGTGGGTTATCCCAAGATCAACCTCTTCTCCAGTAGTTAAACTTAATTCTATTTTGTTTCCAAGTTGGTTTATACCGACTTACAATCTTACTTTGGTCCTAGCTAAGAGAAAACACAAAAAGAGAAAGTCCCAACTGAAGGAAACACCTTCACAAGAAAATGAAATCCCATCAATTAATTGGCCTGATCGCAAGATCTGGAGAACCATTCCACTATTAAACATTGCGGAGTCTAATTTGGCCTCAGTGGTAGGTTTAGTTCCTACTATTGGACTAAATGGATTTAATACCCATCAAAAGAATCAACGCTAGAAGGAGGGCCTGAGAATGAATGGCTAAATACATATTTTTCATAGTACTTCAAACAACTTATAGATTCAAAACATCCCACATGCATGGCTAGTCATTCCCAAGATAACCTAAACATGTTGAGCACTCCTAAAAGGAGTAAATCACGAGGGTCTGAGGAAGAAACTTTGTACTCTGACATACCTTACACTCTTCCTCATGAGGAATTAAATCAATTCAGAAGAATCACAAGAGCATATGCCTGACAGATTGGTGCATTGTCCTTACATATGATACTTCCTCGAAGAAAAACAAATAAATAGACCAATGGTTGATACTCCCGACGAGGTTTTCATGCACATTGTACAAGAATTAATATATTTTTAAATAATAGAAATCCAATATCCTCTTGATCTAATACCCGAAACACCAATCGACGATGTCTCTGAACCAAACAGTTTTTTGGAAGAGGAGGAGTTTAACTCAGAATATCAAGATATGGAGGACAACAATGACCATAATGAAGAAAGGGGAAACCCACCACTAAAAAAGAAACCTTGGCTGGCCAGAGATGTTTTGGCCCTCCCAAGACCATTCCATAACCTTCCCCGACATCCAAAGAAGTTACTTCCTATGTTCGATCCCAAAACCTCAGGATTTCCTGAAGATCATATCAAGAAATTTATACTAGCGATCAGGCTTATGAATGTCCAACATGAAGATGTAGTTTTCAGGTTTTTCCCCTACACTTTTGAAAACTTGACCTCCATGTGGTATTTTAACTTACCTATAGGATCCATAACTAGCTGGACAAAGTTTCAAAAAGATTTTCTAGACAAATTTGTATAAGAGACTACTACGGGAGCTCTGATGGCTAAGTTGTTCGCTGCCACCATGAGTTTGAAATAGAAGGTTAAATATTTCAATCAAATATTCACAACCATCTTAAACAAATTCCAGCCCGAAGATAAGGCAACTCAGGACTTGCAAATCGAAGTATATGCTAATACGCTCCCAACATCTATTTCCATGTTTGTGAAGAGGGCGACCAAATGAACCTTACCTGAGAATTTTGAAGAAGATAAAAGGATATAATTTCAAATGAAAGGGTGTAAATAAGGATAGGTCTCTTTAGTTAAGAAAGAAGTTCAAACTCCTCCCAGGAGAGGACTCCTTCTGAATAGACTATCTGGGAAACAAACAAAACAAACTCCTGACAAGGGTAATGGAGACATAGAAGATCTATAATGCATGGTTAAGAAATTATCAAATGAGATCATAGACATGAAGAGAAACATAGGGGAAGGAAACTAAGGCCAAAGGCCCTATAAATTTTTCTTTAAAAGAAACCCATCATTCAAAGCAATTGAACCTCCCCCAGCTAACTTGAATATTGATCTAGGGAATGTTGCATCTGATTCTTTCTGTACCTATCACCAAAAAAACCACTCTGAAAGAGACTGTCGTCAATGGGTGCATTCCATGAATTTGATGGCCAACCGGTTTTTATATGAGGTTTCCCTAACCGAACAACCAAGAAGTTCGGTTATGAATGTTGTTGACCAGGAAGAGATTGACGCACCAGAAGATACAACCATGCTAATATGGGATCATGACCTAATTATGCCTTCTGACAACCTATTTCAAGTTCAAGAAACACCTAGAGAGGTATCGGTTGTGAAAACTAGAAGTAAAGGTCCACCTGTCTCGAAGGATCCCACTACCACTCAAACTTCAGGAGAAAGGTCAACTCCCAATCACCCGAAAGAACCTTTCACTCCCCATAATAACCCTATTATCATGCATACCCGAGAATATCCCAAATTGGAGTACAACATAGTTGAATATCTGAAGAAGTTGAAGGCTAATATATCGGTCATGGACATGTGTAGAATCCCTCAGCAAAAATATTTTTAGTTACAAGCTATGAAATCAGTAGAAAACCCCAGGACAAGAAATGAACAACAAATAAATCTAACTTCCACAGATCTAGTAAATAAACCAACTGTGAATACCTGCTCAGAAGATAAGAAGGGAAAACCTTTTGTCCCACCATTCCTCTTAATGTTTGAAGTCTTCAACAAGAACCTCCACAATTGTTTGGTAGATTCAAGAGCATCTTCCAATGTGATGCCATTCTCTATTTGCAAAAAATTAAATGTCGTTCCTCTCAAGAGTGATAAACATGTAATACAACTAGACATAACCTAGGTCAAAGTCATGGGTGAACTCAGAGATGTAATGATCAGGATAGCGACACATCCTAAATTTGTGCAAGTGATTGACATAATTGTAGTAGACATCCCAGAGGCCTATGGGTTATTACTAATTCAAGATTGGTCTGAGAAGTTGAATGGGAACTTTAGTACAAACTAGGCACACCTTTGGATAACACTGAAGGGATACAATAATATGATCATAATCGATAGGGAGAGATACCTGAAACATACGGTCATTGATTTAGAGACCCCGAACAAACCCTCATCCACAGATTTCCCCATCCTAGGCAATTATTCCTATGATTCCTAACTAGGGAAATTCTTGGTCCAAATGTATATCGATGGCCACCCACCTTTTCCAACTGGCTCAAAACAGTTTTCTGACAATTTTGGCAATTTACTACTTTTAGCAATTTTAACTTCCAGGGCCATTTTGAGGGCGTAAATGAAGGTTTGTCGGGATCAAGCTCCTTAATGATAGCTGAAAGCATGATCGAGCCACCAAAATAAATATCCTTGATGATACCTTTCCAATGGGCTATCACACACCTAAAACATAGATCGTATGCAAAAGTTATGACCCCAGGAAGTTGATGTACTAACTTACCCAAATAGGGCCCACATGACTTTTGGTGCTTCATCTCCTAGGGTTAGCTTTTTGGATGTCTAGGGTTTTGTTCATTCTTTCTTATTGTAAAAATGCCTTTAGAGCCTCATTTTAACCTTCTTCTTACGAAAGCATGCTGCCGTCACATCTCTTCTCAGAGATAAGCTGCCACCATTCTAGCAAGCTTGTTTCCGCTGCATTTTACAGTTTCAGCTTATTTCGTTATTGAATAGAAAACTAGTTTTATTGTATCTCTATTATTTTGTTTTAAGAACCTGTTAATAATCTGTGTTCATTTCATTCTTCTCATAAAATATGGATCAGTGGTATTAGAGCGGTCTTCTCGTTATCGTCTTAATGCATGTCCCCAACGAGGTCAGAGTACAAAGAGTTGGGTCTCGAGCTTGTTTCTCTTAAGGAAAGAAGTTATTGCATGCCCAAGTGACCTCCCATGGAAGGAGAAAAGAAATATGATGAGACAAGAGATCCTTTCAAACTTTTGATTGAGGAATCCCTCACACAACAGAGGAACGAGCTGATGGATAGTTTCGCGCAAATCCTTTGACGACTACCAATAGGCAACACATCTTCTTCGAATGGAGGCGCCGCCCCATTCAAGGTACAAATAAACTTCGATATTCCTCTATTTGAAGGTCATATAGATGCAGATGCTATAGACAAGTGGTTGAATCTACTAGAAGGGTATTTTTCTATCCATAACTTTTCGAATAAAGAAAAGATTACTTTTGCGCTCCTCAAATCTGTTCCCCATGTCAAAGATTGGTGGGAAACTTTCTGTGAGAAAAATGAAACAGTGGAAACCTCATTATTTTCATTCACGACCACCTCGAAATCCTTCATTGATGTTATTAAGGAACAATACTACCCTGTCGGAAGTTATGACGACCTGTATACCAAATGGACCACACTGCGGCAAGAAAGAGACTAAGCAGTGCCATATTTCACAAATATCTTCCATACCTTGCACACCAAGTTGGGTATCAAAGATTCAAAGCGACATCTGGTGCTCAAGTATCGCGGTGCTCTGCATAGATACATCCAGACCAAAATGGAATTTCTGGACATCTCATCCTTGGGCGCGGCCTACCAATATGCCATCAAAATTGAGTAGAATCTCAAACAAAAGACACGACAATTTGGGCCTGGGAACCCCTCACAACAAAAGACAGGAAAGGGTGGCCCCAACCCACTGAACAAAGGATAGAGAAAATATGGGCAGTATCAGGACAACTAGTCCAAGCCATAAGCAAATAAGGCCACTAGAAAGACAGAGAAAGATACCGAGAAGTGGTGGAACTTCCATAAGAGCCCTTGGCATAACACTGTTGACTGCCACTCAAAGAAGTCATTGGTGGCTAAAGTGAAAGCCTTTGAATCAGATGCAGATTATGACTTTGAGGAAAAACCAGAGAGGGGAATATGGATCATTGATGTGGAACCTAGTGCCACCGTTGCTACCACCAAGCTCCAACCTGGTGAACCAGACGAGCCAGAAGAAGGAGAGCGCCTCTTCCATTCAGAGATGCGGGTAAAAGGCACCATGTTGCACTTCATCGTTGATAGTAGTAGCTAGAAGAACCTCATCTTAGCAGAGGTGGTCAAGCGGCTGGCCTTGCCAACAACACCGCACCCACAACTGTACACCATTGGATGGCTTTGCCAAGGAAGTGATCTCTGTGTCAGTCAACAGTGTCAACTGTCATACGATATCAAGCCCTTCAAAGATGAGGTATTGTGTGATTTTCTTTTGGGACAACCTTATTTATGTAAACGTCATGTTGTATATGAGTCTAGGCCTCGTAGTTTTGTTATTACTTTGAACAGGAAATTGTACAGGATACCTGAGGCAGTCTCACCTAGTACTATTTCCTTGATATTTGCTAAGAAATGCAGGAAGGTCATCTCTCAGACGGGGAAGTTTGTCTTCTTTGTGATTTTCTCTTAGAATAAGCAAAAGATCACAACCACATCCAGGGTCTTTGCGGCCGACCTTTCCACATGGAAAAAGAAAGTAGATAAGGTCATGGAAGAATACTAGGATATCTTCTCCTCACCTACAGGGGTACCTCTACACTTCCAGGTCAAGCACCCCATCAATATGACCCCCGATGCACTGCTATCCAATGGGTTAGTCTATCGTCACTCTTTCTTAGAGAATGAGGAGATCAAGTGACAGATCTAAGAACTGCTCCACAAGGGGCACATCCTCCCTAGTTCATCACCTTGTGGGAGCCCAATCGTGTTGGTACAGAAGAAAGATGGGACCTGGTGACTCTATATTGATTACCAAGATCTGAATAAAATCACAGTCAGAAATTGGTACCCAATTCCCTGAATTGATGACCTCCTTGATCAACTCATGGGGGAAAAATACTTCAGTAAGATTGATCTGAGGTCTGGCTACCACCAGGTCCTGATAGAACATACAAATGTATGGAAGACCACCTTCAAGTCAAAGGAAGGCCTTTTCGAATGGTTGGTCATGCCCTTTGGTTTGAAAAATGCTCCAGCCACTTTCATGAGGATGATGGACGATCTCCTACGAAGATTCACTAATACTTTTGTAGTAGTGTATCTGGATGACATTGTAATTTCCAACAAGACTTGGGCTGAACACTTGCAACATATTTAGCAGGTTCTGCACACCCTGCGACAACACAATCTATAGGCCATCTTGGAAAAATGCTCATTTGGCATGGATAAGGTCCATTACCTGGGCTACATCATTGATCAACATGGCATACATGTGGCTCCATTCAATATCCAAGTCATCCATGACTGGCCAGCCCCAACAACACTCACTGAGCTTCAAAGCTTCTTGGGCTTTGCCAATTTCTACCGTAGGTTTGTGTTGGGTTTCTACCATATTGCATGGGCCCTCAACCAAATAAACAGGGGTGGTGGTAAGGAAAAATTTGCATGGAGCCGGTCCTAACAACAAGCGTTTGATGATTTGAAGCAACGCTTTTTCTCAACTCCAGTACTTTCACTACCAGACATACAACATCCTTTTGAGATCAAGATAGATGCTTCAAACTATACTTTGGGTGTCATTCTCACTCATCACAACCACCATGTGGCCTATCATAGTGAGACACTGTCAGATACTATCCGTAAGTACCCTACTTATGACAAAGAAATGTACTCCATTGTGAAAGCATGCCACAAGTGGAGACATTACATTCTTGGGAAGGAGACAGTCATCCACACTGATCACAAGCCACTGCAGTTCATGTAGATACAAGGAAAATTGCAGAATGACTGCCATCAAAAGTGGTCCACATACTTGCATCAATTCCACCTCAACATCAAGTATAAAACAGGAAGCACCAATCACGACGATGATTTCCTCAACAGACCGCCAGTCACGACACTCACCATGGTGCTAGACTCTTGCGGCCATGAGACATATGGATGGCCCCAACTCTATGAGACAGACCCTGACTTCGTCACCACCTACCAAATGTTGGGTGCAAACGTAGTTGTCGATAATTTCCATCTTTAGGATGGGTTGTTGTGTCGTCTGGGACATATCTATGTTCCATCAAGTGAG
Organism: Picea engelmannii; assembly: GCA_009831015.1. NCBI lineage: Eukaryota > Viridiplantae > Streptophyta > Pinopsida > Pinales > Pinaceae > Picea > Picea engelmannii. The sequence goes on from ML784612.1 coordinate 168,927, forward strand.
ATAGTTAGGTGGCATGAAACTTCTCCATTGAAAAGACAGTGGCGATGCTACAGAAACATTTCTACTGGTCGAAACTTTGACAGGAGGTCATCAAGTATATGAGGTCTTGTACTGCCTGCGCCATTACCAAACCAACCACTAAGAAACAAGGACTATACACCCCTCTTCCTACTCCTGATAGGTCATGGGAATCCATCAAAATAGACTACATGTCGAGCCTCCTATCCATCAAGTGGGGAAATGGTTGTGTTTTTGTGGTTGTTGATCGCTTTTCTAAGATGACGATTCTGGTTGCCTGGAAGAAGAGCATCACAACATAGGCCACTGCTAAGCTCTTCCTTGAACGAGTCTGGGTACATTTTTGAATCCCACAAACCATTGTCTCAGATCGGGATAGTCAATTTCTCAGCACATTCTGGTCGAGCCTCTGGTCACTGTTGGACACCAAGCTCACCAAATCCATGTCCTTCCACCCCCAGACAAATGACCAAACCGAGGTTGTAAATCGAATGATTGTGCATATCCTTCACATGTATAGTTCAAATCACCCTCACACATACAATGAGAGCCTTCCCTATGTCTAGAATAGCTACAATGGTGCCCTTCATAGCTAAACTGACCACAGCCCCTTTCAAGTGGGGTTGGGATTCCAACAATTGGGACCCATAGATGTTGCACTTCCCCTTGTGGTCACCTTGACTGACTCATCTCCTGCTCCAACTAAAGCTGACAAAGCCACCTGGTTAATTGAATGGATCCAGCACATCCTAGGTTCAGGATATCCTACAGAAGTCCAATGACAAGTACAAACAATGCCATGATCAACATCGGGTGCCGCATAAGTTTCAGGTGGGCGACAAAGTTTGGTTGCACTTGTAGAAACAACGTCTTACAAGACCCCATTGGAAGCTTCACCCACTCCCTTATGGGTTGTACACTATCACCAAGGCCATGGGGGATAATTCTTTTGAGTTCAATATTCCTCCTTTCCTTGGTCTACGCCCAGTGTTCAATGTGGATCTCCTTCTCCCTTATTTCCCACCATTATTGGACACCTAAGAAGTAGCAAAACAATTGACACCAACAGAGCTCAACCCCAACTGCCTACAATAGGAATCCAATGATCAAATTGTGGATAGACAGATCAAGGGTACTCGACAAAAAAGGATCCAGCTTTATTGAATCATCAAAGCAGGGTAGCTCCTACACCAAGGCAAGTGGCTCACTCAGGGCCAAATTCAGCAGAAATTTCCTCATCTAATGGGGTACCTCAACATAATGGATACCATTTCTTCATAAGGAGGGAGGATTGATCCATATGGATATCGGTAGCCACCCACCTTTTTCAACTGGCTCAAAATAGTTTTCTGAGAATTTTGGCAATTTACTATTTTTAGCAGTTTTAACTTCCGGGGGCATTTTGAGGGCCTAAATGAAGGTTTTTCAGGATGTATCTCCTAAATGGTATTAAAATGAAACATTGAGCCCCCAAAATGAATCTCCTCAACAATACCTTTCCAACGGGCTATCACACACCTAAAACGGAGATCGTATGCAAAAGTTACGACCCTGGGAAGTTGATGTACTAACTTACCCAAACGGGGCCCACATGACTTTTGGTGCTTCATCTGCTAGGGTTAGGTTTTTTTATTTCTAGGATTTTTGGCCTTCTTGCTTACTATAAAAAGGCCTTCAGAGCCTCATTGTAACCTTCTTCTTGCGAATGCGTGCTGCCATCACATCTCTTCTCAGAGATAAGCCATCACCATTGTTTCCGCTGCATTTTACAGTTTCAACTTGTTTTGTTATTGAATAGAAAACAATTTTTACTGTATCTCTGTTATTTTGTGTTAAGCACCTGTTAATAATCTGTATTCATTTCGTTCTTCTTATAAAATCTGGATCACTTCTCCCCTCTTCCATCTAATGTCCCTCTCACTCAAAACTCTGAAATGGTGTTTCAAGATAAATCGTCAATATCGACAGAGGAAACCCTCTTTTGTCAAGAACCTATGCTAGGAATCATTGAACGAAAGATAGGAGGGAAACAAAGAAATAAGAGGGAATAAACGCTTAACTTTATCTCACAAATTCGGACCATATATTTCAATGGATCTAAATCATAGGAAGGATAAAGGGAAGGGTGCACCCTCATTGATCCAAAAGGTAAAGACCATTTCCTATCCTGTAGACTAGAATTTGAATGGACCAATAACACTATCGAGTATGAATATCTAGTACAGGGGTTAAATAAAGCCATAGACTTAAACATCAAAGAATTGTCGGTTTTCAGAGACTCGGAGATTATCGTTAGACAAGTAAGGAATGCTATACATTTCAATTTCCTGCACCTAAATAATTATCAACAAGAAGTGCATAAGTTAATAGCGCATTTTGAAGCTTTCAATATCACCGCAATCCCTAGAGAAAAGATTATCCTTGCCTCCCGATTCACTGTGGAACTACTCTACAAACCATCAGTTCCTAACAACATTTCTAATTGGAAAGTCTTTGAAGGAGATGAACATATCATAAACTTTCTAACTAACAAAGATAATTTCAAAGACTTACCTATTGACGATGAAGCATTCCAGGAAAAATAAGAAGGATTTGATCCTTAGACAGGTCAACCTATTGACAAATCAAATTCTCACACAATTGGGAAAGGGATAACTAACTTGGAGAATCTTTTTGACCTAAAGGAACGATTTAAGGGGCCTAAAAATGAAAATACTGGTAGCTCTTGCCCCTTGCATGAAACTATAAATATCAGAACCCTGAAAAACCCAAATAATGTGAATATCGACAAGACTATATCTAAAGAAGAAATAAAGTCTTACCTCAAACTGTTTAGACAATACCAAGATGTATTTGCATGGTCCTATCGATATCTAAAAACTTATGATACCCGCATCATTTAATGCACTATCCCATTAAGATGCGAAGTGAAACCCTTCCAACGGAATCTCTAAAAGGATAACCCATCCCTGAAACCTCTCATGTATTAGGAATTGAAGAAACTTTTGGATGCCAAAATCATCTTCTAGGTTAGACATTCTGCATGGGTAGAAAATTTAGTTCCCGTGAGGAAAAAGTCTGGAGAAATCCAGTTATGCATAGATTTTAGGAACCTCAACAAAGCTTTAGAAAAGGACAATTACCCAGTCCCACCAATGGAGCAGCTCTTGGAGACCGTGTCTGGCTCAAAGATTTTCTCTCTACTAGACGGTTTTTTAGTTTACAACCAATTCCTGGTTTCAGAGGAAGATCATTTCAAAACTACCTTATGAACCAAGTGGGGAACCTTCTCTTATAAGCACATGCCTTTTGGGTTAATCAACATAGGGGTGACCTTCCAAAGGGCCGTGGATGTATCATTTCGAGGACTAATCAACATGTTTGTGTTCATGTATCTGGATGACGTAACTGTGTATTCAAAGAACATAGAAGAGAACATCCAACAGTTAACTCAGATTTTCGAAAGGTGTAGGAGATACGTCATATTCTTAAATCATAAGAAAACTATTTTCTACATCGAGGAAGGTAAGATGTTAGGCCACATTATATCTCAAGAAGACATTCACATAGACCCAAAAAGGATTAAGGCCATATCTCAAATCTCGTTGCCTCACAACAAGAAAGTTATTTAGTCTTATTTCGGTCAAATCAATTTCATGAGAAAATTCACTCCCGATTTCGCAAAAACTATCAAACCCTTACAAAAGATGATTCATAGAGATGTTGAATTTAAATGGGACAGTGAGTGGAAGGATGCTTTGAGAAACACCAAAACTTCTATATCTCAATCCCTTGTGTTACGAAGTCGTGATTTCAACAAAGATTTTTTCCTCTATACTTTCACCTCCGACCAGTTGTTAGGTATAGTATTGACTTAGAAGTGTGATGAAAACAATGAGGATCATATTTTTTTCATAAGCACTAATATCCAAGGATCTGAACTTAATTATCCTTCTATAGATAAACAAGCCTATGCAGTATATAAGGAAGTAAAACACTTTAGGTCCTACATCCTCAAGAACCACACCAAAATAATCGTGCCCCACCCTACATTCCGATCCCTATTCACTCAATAGGATATGGGGGAAATAAGATGGAACTAGATGGTAGTAGTTCAAGATTTGATCTAGATATAAAGTCTACCAAACTAGTTAAATGGAAAGGATTATGCAAACTTGCAGCTGAAGCCCAGGACCAAGTAAATGAATATTACGGATGGGAGAATGAAATGACATTATGGTGTGGTGAAGTTTCATACATTTCCCTAGGACAAGATTCTTGGTACAAGAAGCTAACTTATCTCCTACACCATGGGACTTGTCCAAAAAATCTCAACCCTAGGGACAGGAGAGCTCTCAGGTTAAAATCTGCACAATATCACCTCACAAATTCGATACTCTTTTGGATTAATTATGATGGGGTACTATTAAGATGTCTCTAACATGAATATGCATACAACATTCTGAAGGAGCTCCATGATGGCCTTGCCAGTGGACATTTCACAGGAAACACCACCACTCATAAAATATTGAGAGTTGGCTATTATTAGCCCACCTTGTTCAAAGATGCTCACAGTGTTGGGCCCCAACAACTCCCCCTAATTCTTTACAAAATTTAAACGTCCCCCATTAGAATCTTGATAATTATAATGAGCTACAAAATCAACCTTTTCAAATATTTCCATACCTTGGCTTACTTTGAGACAAACTTAAGACATTCACTATAGTATGAGACATTCATTACAAGAGTATATGTCAAAATTTAGAAACGATCATAGCAGGTTTGACTATTTTGAATAATGGGTTCAATACTTCATCAAATAATATCTTGGCTGATTTCTCATTTTCATAAAATCATTTGGTGATATTAATTAATTTTTTTTTTTCATTTTGCATCTCATTTCAAAATAAAAATAATAATAATAAAAAAGAATTATCTATGATTTGTTTGATTTTGTAAAAAACCAAAATTAATGTTTTTCTCTTCACCATTAACTTGAAGCTTCTAGAATTTCAAGATCATATTTGAAATGAAATTTTAAACAATGTTTGTTTAGAACTTATGATTAGTTTAAATTCATTTTTTATTTTATTGTTCTAGATTTTGTTTTATTCACAATTTTTAGGTTATTAATTTAGGTTTCTTTTTGTTTCACAGATTTATATTATCAAATATTTGATACGGATCTGATCATGGCTTGATTTTATTATCCAAATACGTTCAAGATGATTGATCCAAAAATAATATTGGATTGCTACAAATAATTTTATGAGCAACAACAGATGATATTTGGAGAGGCGTCAAGATCCGCCAAATGATTTTGCAAGACAGATTGCAGCCAAACTGTGAGGAATTTGAAGAAACGGTTGAAAACCCAGAACCCAAATGGACCCATTTACCTTCCTCATAGAATATTTCCCAAACAAATGTACGATTTGAGAGATATTTATGTCTCTTTATGAGGCAAATTTCAGGTGGCGAAAATTAATAGTGACGCCCAGACTGTTCACTCATTGTATAAATATATGAGAATGTTTAGAGCCAGAGGCATCCAAGAAATTGAGAGGAGGATTTTAATCCTTTCTCTTTTTTATATTATTTATTTTGTAAACTTTTCTTCTTTTCAAATGGAGTAACGGATTGTTGGAATCTTTGAGATAATGGACAAGTATTTTCAAAGAAGAATATGGAATTCGAGGTTGCTTAATGGCTTTTGTCCTGTGAGTAAAATTGTTTTATTTTCATTATAATATCTTCATATTTTTTGAATAATTGATTATGCATTGATTTAAATTAGCTTTATTCTATTTTATCAATACATGGTTAATTATTATCATTTATTTATTAAGTTTTTCAATATTTAAGAGTCTATTATCTTAAAAATTCTTCCAGGACTACAATATGGGCATGTGATTTTGAGAAAGAATATGGGAAAGCAATTCATCTTTGGATTTAGACCCATGTGATGATTTTTCCATTTCATTCTTTCATTACTGTTGTACTATGAGAATGTTATTATGGTTGATTTTAGCTGTAGTTTGTCATCATATGGTATTTTCATACTGTTAAATGTTATATGTTGTCCATTTTTTCTTATTCCATTTTTTATGTGTGATTAATCGATCATTTGATTATTGTGGAATTTATTTCTAATGTTAAATGATGGATAATATCAATACTCAGAATTGAGTTTTCTTTCGTTCTTAAATATTGATTATCTTAAGATCACATGATTTTTAATTAGTTGTCTTCATGTTGTTATTAATTTACTCCAATATCAAATACTTCTTTGAATATATTCTGGAAGTGCTAGTATTGTTCTGTTATAGGTTTCCCTTAACAACAGTACAAGCAGGAGCTCATACAACATAGAAAGATACTACCAGTTTCGTTGATCATCTACAGGTTATTCTGTGTGTTATTTAGTTAAGTTGTTTATGAATGAAACAATGATTACATTAATTAGCTTTGACTGTTTTTGTGTCACTGTTTCAATCGTATTCATTTAGTATTTATTAAACTAATATCTTTTAAAAAATAGCC
>ML784612.1:223032-236444 GCA_009831015.1 Picea engelmannii
GTGAGGAATGAGGATATGCCCTCTAATTTTTAACATTTTGTCTTGGTAACCTTCAATGTCCTTTGATTTCCAATTTGCAAGCCTCCTAACCCTAGACTTTATGCCTTCCATAGAAAAAACTTATTCCTTCATAGGAACGTTTGAAATGGTATCCATGGCATTATAGTATTTGTAAATATTTTAAGGTAGGAATTCTAGTCCTTCAAGGGAATGATAGTATTTTCTTTAGTTTTATGAGTTAGAATTTTCCTCCAGAACTTCTTAGGATCAAGTTTAGATAGGTGCAAAAGATGCTCTTTCTTTCTACTAATATAAAACCCGCTTTTCCTTTTTAATAAGTGATTTTCACATATTTATGTTATTAGGTTTTAAATACTCATTAGAAGCATCCCTAATGGCTTTCCTAGAAATTTACACTCATTATGATACCAAGGGTTGCTTGTTATATTTTTCTTTTTACATAACACCTAGATAGAGAACTTGTTAATCGAAGTAGAAAGGGATGTTGTAAAATTATGATATAGGTTTCTGATGTTGTTTGTATAAGATAAAATATTTAATTTACTATTTAAATCCTTTAAGAAAATATCAACTTTACTTTTGTCAAAAAGAATGTGCTTTTTATGATAGTAATTTTCTTCAATGGGGATTTTATGTATGAGAAAGTTTAGAGATAGGAATAAAGGTCTATGATTAGAATCAAGTTCATGGTCATTTAAAAGGTCAAAATTTACTATTTGGTTATAAATAGGGATATCATAAATCATATAATCCATGGAACTACTGCCCAAACCATGAATTCAAGTCATTTTGGTTGGAGGCCACTTCATTACGCCATTGCAAATAATTAGGTCTTCAAAACTATAGAGCTTGACTAGATCAGTACCAAACAAATTCTCATCCAAGTATTCAAAGTTTCCTTTGTATCTGTTAGCTAAAACAAGGTCATCATCTAGCCATAAATGGATTAGGTTTGGAATCATTGCCTAAAAAGATAGATTGGTTAGTTATAGTTCTAGAATTAAAGTCTCTTACGTTCATTTCCAAGAGTGTAAATGTCTTGTTTTAGGGAATTATAGTAATAATTTTTATCTAGATTGCTTTTCTTATCAAGAGGAGAATTAATAGGTGCCAAATAGTATATTACTATATAAATTTTCTTAATTTTGATGTCTCACATCTCTATCCAAATGCATTGATTTAGAGTATCTAACTTATGAAGTAGAATGTGAAGAAAAAAATTGTTTTATGTAACATGCTATGCTTATAATTGAAATAAAATAAAATAAAATAAAATAATATTTAATATACTAATATTAATTATATGGAAAAATATGAACTAACAAATTAATACTTTATTAAAAAAATTAGTATAAAACAAAAATTTAATGATTTTTAATTTTTAAATCATTATAAAAGAATTATTATTTCATGAGATTTTATGTTAAATTATTATTATTATTATTATTATTATTTATTTTATAATATTTTTGAAAACATATATTATTTATTTTGGTGAGTTTTTAAAAAAATCATTATTTTATTCTTAAATAACATTTTTATTATTATTTATTCTTTTCTTCTTGTAAAAAAATTAATTATTTTATCCTATTAAGCACACCGTGGTGTTGCCATATATTATCCCTAATTCTAGTATAACACACATGGTATATAATTCTAATTTAAAGATTTGCACTTATATTATAAATTTTTTAATTTAAGATGTCTAATTATCTTCTAAATATTTTAATTTAAAGATGTGTAATATATATCATGAGAACGAAAAGGACATCAATTATTTTCGAATTACTCTGCACAAAATATAATCGTTGGGTATGTCATCCCATGGAATATTTCATGATTTGTTTGAGCATGTTTTGAACCAAACGACAATAACAAAAAAAAGTGGGAGGTTCCAGTCTCTTTGAATGGAACATGTTTTCAAGGTTGATCCAAATGGATAGAAGAATTGTGGCACTATCTACCTTTCACACAAATTTATATAATTATGTTTTCCATTCACTTCTTCCTTATTGATCCAAATGACTAGAAGAATCTTAGACACCATTTACGAGAAATTGTTAAAAAATATTTTACACAAATTTTTTGGTGGAGTATTCAGTGAAAGGGACCATGTGATATGCTATGAGTCCGGAAAACTAAAAGAGCATGAAGGAAATTATGCTACACATGATCTAGAGTTAGCAGAAAGTGTACATGCATTAAAAATGTGGAGAGATTACATTATGGGGAATAAATTCGAGCTAAGAATAGACCACTTTGGTTTGAAGCATTTGTTTGGATAACCAACACTAAATGCTAGATAAACTAGATGGTTGGAATTTCTGAGTGAATATGACTTTCAAATTAAGGATATAAAGGGACAATAAAATCAAGTGGTTGATGCACTTATCATGAGAGCTCTTGAAGTTCATATTGTAGCCATAAGCATGTACATGACAGATCTAAAAGATCGAATTATTGCAGTAGAAAATTTAGATCATCAATATGTAAAAATAAAATAAACATAACAACAAGGTAATTTTCAAAAGAAATTTAATTCTTTTGAGTTAAAAGAAGATGGAGTTCTCATGTACAAAGGAAAGGTATATGTGTCAAATTGCAATGAGATGAAAAATGCAGTGTTGAAGAAAATGAATAATGTTCCATATGTCGGGTACTCAGGATGTCAGAAAACAATTGTAGTTGTAAGAAGCCAATACTTTTGGTTGGGAATGAAGAAATAAGTGGCTAATTACATAGAAAAATGTATAGAATGCAAAAATGTGAAGATTAGACATAAGCATCCACCAGGTTTGCTACAACCATTTTCCATTCTCGAATGAAAGTGGGAATTTATTACAGTGGATTTCATTACTAAGCTTCCCAGAACAGTGAAGTAACATGATTCCATCATGGTGGTGGTGGATAAATTTACTAAGGAAACACATTTTATTTTGGTAAAGACTACACACAAGGAAATAAATATTACATATATCTACATGAATGAAGTTTTTAGGCTACAGAGGGTGCCTAAAGAAATAGTTTCACAAAATATCTAAAGTTTACTTCCAATTTTTGGAAGGGTTTGTTCAAGGGATTTGGGACAAATTTAAATGTTAGTACAATATATCATCTAGAGTCAGATGAGAAAACAAAAAGGACTAATAAGATAATTGAGGACATTCTTAGAATGTATTTTATGGACCAACCATCAAAGTGGGAAGATTATATCCATTTAGTGTAACTTTCGTACAATAATGGGTATCAAACCTCATTGAAGATGAGTCTGTTTGAAACATTGTATGGAAGAAAATGTAACACACCTGTAAGTTGGGATAATCCAACATATAGAGAAGTTGTTGGGATAGAATTGCTAAAGGAAATAGAAGAGTAGAAGGAAATGATAAAGCATAATTTAAAGGTTGCCCAAGATAGGCAAAAACATTATGCAGAAAAAAACATAGTGTTTAGATATTTAAAAGTGGGAGAACATTTGTTTTTGAAAGTGAAGGCAAAGAAAAGTTTTCGAAGATTAGGAAGGTGTCAAAAGTTGCAACAATATATTGTAGACCCTATGAAATATTAGAAAAGATATGGCCAGTTTCATACATGTTAGCATTGCATGCATCCATGAAAGTGAATAATGTATTTCATGTGTCTTTATTAAAAAAATATCTGCTTGACCCTAAGCACATAACTGATTGGAATGTGATCCAGGTGAAGCATGAAGGGGATTTACGGGGGGAACGAGTATGCATCCTCGGCCGGACAGTCAAAGTGCTCAAGAACAAGGCCATAGGGATAGTAAAGATTCAATGGACCTACTACAGTCTTGAATATGATACATTGGAGCATGAAGAAAACATGTGGGAAGAGTACCCACAAATGTTTGACAATTTTGAAGAAGACAAAATGCAAGACTCCATTTTAAGAAACTAGACTTCTGGAACCACATCTTAGAGCCCTAGTCAACTACATTGGATACCTTGATAAAATAATGGCTCATTACTTCAGTTATCCTTGAAAAAAAGATGGTACATCCCTTAGGTTAACCTTGACAAATGAATGGTGAATTCCTTGAGTTGTCGAGTTGAGAGGAACATGAGATTTTGGTTGCAGCTGTTGTTGGGGCTGTAAAATTGCATAATTTTATTTTCTAAGTGTTGTGATGTAAATTTCCATATATGTATATCGACATAGTGTGCACTGAGGATGAATCCTAATTTTAGTTGAGGGGGAATGTAACATCCCCACTATAATCCCATGTTTAATTAATGTTTATGTGGATATAATGTGTTGCTACGGCCAAAGGGATGTAATATGCAAATTGTATTTCTATGTTTTAATAATAAAATGTGATTTCATATGCTAAGGGGACATGAACAAGAGATGGGGGCTAAATTAATCCAAAAGAGAGGGGAGTGTCTAGGAAAATGGACAAGAGGGGTCCAAGGGGGAAATACCCATGTATATTAATTTAGCCCATTTTCCTAAATCTGCTAATTGTATATGAACCTTCTAGTTTCTAATTGAGTGTTCCCAATGCCAATCATTGAATACATCTAACAGGGTGGGTGTCAGTAGTCACATCCTAAAGTTATTGGGCATATGGGGTTTTCATACAATCAACTTGGGGATGAGTGTGAGTCAAGAAAGCCAATCCAAAGAGAGGAAATTCATATCATTTGGAAGAACATATTTTAGACATTGAGTTTTAGTGCATGAGGAGAAAGTAGAGAGAAAGAAAGATATTTTGGAGTTAATGTAGCTATGGAGGGAAAATTATAGAGCAAGATGGAGCATATTTGGTGCTGTAAATTGAAAAACTAGGTTGTCAGGCCCGATGAGTGAACTCATATGTGAGTTTCACTAAAACAAAAATTGTTTTCTATTGGTTTATTGGTAGTTTCCTAGCTACATTTGGCAAAGAGACCTTGATAAATGAATGGGATGATCAAGATCAATAAAGGGATCCATTCCTTGGGTTAGACAGGTCAAGAGGAAGAGAGCTGGTGGAAAATGAGGATAGATGTAGGAAGATATTAGTGAGTTTTGATTTTTATGAGTTGTGAGTGGATTGTGAGAGACCACACTCTTTTTTGGATTACTAACCTCAACTCGGGGGTGATTTGATGTTGAGATATGGAAAATCAAGTCTATGGTTGGGTGGAACGTCCATCACAAGCAACTGGTTGCACAACTCTTGTTTAAAGATAAGTGTTTTATCTTATTTTTGTGTTAATTACATGTGTTGTTGTTGTGCATGAACTTTGTGTAAATGAGAATGATTTATATGTTGTTGTAATGAGTTGTTTATATGCATTTTATGTTGATCATTAGAATGTTGTAGATGCTTCTATTTTATGGTTGTAGACAATAGCTAAATATGTGTTAATTCATAGTTGTAAGCTAAATAAAATGGGTTAATTGTAAATTAATTAAATTAGTTTGCAACAATTTTGTTTTTATGTATATTCTGCACCGTAATGTTGGGTATGTGTTATATTCTTTTGATGTGTGTGTGTGGGCACGTTAGATTCGAGAATCATGTCTGACGATCCCTGTGATGATCCTTGGGGGTCCTAGGGGGGTCCAAGTATGCCCCCCCTGGTTACGTGCAACATTCGGAGCAACGCCCCGAAATTGTTTTTTGGGCATTTTTTGATATTTTAGCGGATTTTGCTATTTTTAGCGGTTTTATAAATTAATCTCGTATTAAGGGATTAGGGTTTTGGTATCTACAGAATACCTAAAAACATTGTATATATTGTATGGTGAATGGTGAAATTAATAAAATGAAGAGTTAAAAAATTTTCTCTCGGTTAAGGGTTTCCGGTCTAAATCTTTGTGTCCTATGTGTATGAACCATTAATTAATTTTTGTTTTTCTTAAGAATCTATATGCATTGATTTACTTCACAGGTTTAAAAATTGCACGTAATTCCCCTCTATTGGGATAGGGGAGGTTACATGATTGATTATTTATAGTTGAGACATGTAAATAGTATAAATTTTGGGCTCACTTTTTTAATGAAAAAAGGAAAAAAACAGTTTATCCCATTACCATGGAAGATTGGGGAAATAATTGTGAAAAGTATTTCCCATATAGATGAAAAATCAACTCAATTTGACTTATTTAGCCTCAATCAAGATAATGATATCAAGGGCTTCAACCCTAATCAATTATTCATGATCCACATCACATAAATGGGATATATCGTGGCATTTTCCAATACATTTTAATTTGGAGAAGAAGAAGGTGACAATCAAAATTCTAAAGGGTTACCTATGGAAAAATTGCAAGAAGATATTGAGACAATAGTTAGTACTAATGACCATCACAGATAGCGAGGAGAGGTTGCAAATGATAGAAGTTCACGGTCCTCAAATATTTCTCAAAAACGTATCCCAACCAAAGGAAAACCCCAAATTTCAATTCAAGAACATAAAAAAGTCTTCAACTGATAATTTTGATGATGGATTGAAATCTTGAGAAGTCACAAACAATCCCAATTTACAAGAAAAGGAAGAGAAGCACAAATAAAGAGGGAGAATATGAAGACATGCCTTTAAATGAAATCGGCCCATAACATATGGAACTCGACATGAATGTTTAAGAATTAGAAGTTGCAGGTAAAGAATAAAGACTATAAGAAAGGAAAAAAAATTGCAAGAGAATTGGCTACCAAAGACCCAATTATATTCAAAGAAGTGTCCTTTACCCTACATCATGCTACATTCAATAGAAACTCAGGAATATTAATCATTGAAAAAGTGAATTCAAAGAATTTAAAATTTAAAATTTAAAATTTTATTTTCAAGGGGTTCCACCGTCCAAAGTCATGAAATTCTATGAGGCCAAAAGAGGAGCTTTAAAGTTTTCAATTGGATATATAGAAAATGAAAATGAAATTTGAAAATATAGAGTAAGAGAATTGGAAAATTCCTTTACTCCCCCGTCATTATTTTCCAATCCTATCACCACCATAAAACCCTTGAAGACTTTGGAAGGAGGACTAGAATCAAGCTCAAGATTGAAAGGAACATCAAGTTTGCTAGTTTCTATCAAGAGATATGTCGGTGAAAACATCCAAAAGTGAATTTCCTTGATTCTTGAAACATGGAAGATGGAAACAAACTTTATCTCTTTGGGTTCTAGGATGGCACACTATAGGAAGTATCTTCAAGCAAACCTGGAAAATGATGAAGACTTCTATAAGGGAGATATCCCTACTTTTAGAGCCAGGGTTTCAATCCTTAGTTAATATTTATGAAAGGAAGATGATGTTTCTTTAGTGATATGTTTAAAACAATTAAAGGCATGTTGGCTCAAGAGAATTAAAAGTTTAAAATAAGTTTTAGTAGAATTAAAAATGGATTTTGGAGAGGAGTTCTCCCCTACCCACTGTTAGGGAGTGTTGGTGCTCCTTGACCCTGTTTGGGGGAGTGTTTGAGTGCTCTGTGTACCCTTTTGGGGGAGCGCTACCCTTTTCTTAGCAAATTCTGGGTGTGTTGCGACAAATAAGGGAATAATCCCTCAATTCTTGAAGGTAGTTGGATTTGAATAGACGCTCAAGGCATGATATTAGGGGAGATCCTCAACTGAAGGAGAGGAATCCTCGACTCATTCAAAACATCTCTCAAGAGGTTGTACCTCTCTAAGGTTATATAAGGATGCCTTCTCATGGTGAAAGGTACAATGGAGATTGGGAATTACATAAAACTTATGATCTTATGAGTGAGATGCCATCAAAGCCATCAATGGATATTACTTGAGAAAAGGGTTTAGATAAGGAGAACTGAAAGAATTTTTTGCACCTTCATTCAAAGGATTGTAAGTACTTTTACTAGTTCTCATTAAATAATCAATGCTTGGCCTGTTTCTTTCAAACTTGTGCTTGTTCCATATGAGTTTGTCTGCAGTAGATGGATCTATGATTGAGCTAATATTAGTAGAGTAGGAAGTCCATTGTATCTTTGTTTGTCTTACAGGATCTATCCAGGAGCTCAGGATCGAAGCTTAGCCAGGACCTTGCAAGGACAAATGTTGCTAATAAGGTACATATTTTTTTCCTTCTCTTTCATTCATTAGCTTGATAGGATCTAAAAGGAAGTCAGTGTCCATGTTAAGCACTTTCTATTAAAGGTGAATCCCCCTGCGAACAAGTGGATTCCCTCTTGGTATCTAGACTTCTAAGGCCAAGACAGAAAGTGCTTAACATGGACACTGAATTCCTTTTAGATCGTATCAAGCTTATGAATGAAAGAGAAGGAAAAATATATGTACATTATTCTCACCTTTGTCCTCGCATGAACGAGGCTTATTCTCTTTTGGAAAAACTTCAACTTCCAAAAGGTTATCGTAAGATTTCCTCCAACCCATTGTTAGTTGATGGACTGGTCAATCTAGTTCCATCCCCAGTCAGTCGTATTGATAAGGTGGTCAATCTAGTTTCCTCCTCGATTGAACCACAAACCCAAGTAGTTGATCCAATTCCTTCATCAATCAGCCCTATTCTTCATCAAAAGAGTGTAACCCAAATAGTTGATATGTTTTCATCCTCGGTCAACCCCACTCTCCTATTAGAGAGTGACACCAAAGCAGTCGATCCATTTCCACCCGTCAACCCCATTCTCCCCTTGGAGAATGAAACCCAAGTGGTCAATCTAGTTCTGTCATCGATTGATCCCACTCCTCCTTTAACGAGTGCCAAAGTGGTTGATCTAGTCCCTTCCTCGGTCAGTCCCACCTTTCCTTTGAAGAGTGCCTATGTGGTTGATCTGATACCATCATTGGTCAATCCCACTCTTTTGCTGAAGAGTTCTAGCATGGTCGATCTGATACCATCATTGGTGGGTCCTACTCTCCCTCTAGAGAGTAAACTCGATACTGCCCACATTTTTATCATTGATACAAAATCTACCATGTTGGGGGGAATTCCTCTTTCTACTATGAAATCCCCTCCAAGCAATGAGGCCATCCTTTTTGATTGGGGTGCGCTAATTGTACCTCGTCTTCCTTCTCACATTCCTTTCCAGATTACAATACAGGTTTGTGGTCGGGACATTCCTCAAACGCTGATAGATGAAGGTGCATCCGTTAGTATTTTATCCTATGTTGCTTGACATTCTTTGGGTTGTCCTCAGCTTGCGCCCATTACACATAATCTATTATCTTTTAACAAAAGAACTAGTCAATCTTTAGGGACCCTTCCTAAGTTTCTGGTAACCTTGAGAGGGAAAATTGTCTCTATTGATGTCATGGTAGTCCGAGACCCCTTGGATTTCTCTTTACTCCCTGGGCAGGATTATGTCTATTCCATGAAAGTTATTGAGTCCACTCTTTTTCGTGTGATATATTTCCCACACGATGGAAGAATGGTGACTATTGATCAACTTTTGTTTATCGGTCCTGACTGGATTACCTCCCTAAATGGTTCTTATATCACGATAGTATTTCCCCTGCCACATGTCAATTATTTGGCATTATCTCCCATGACTTCGAATCCTGATGATTTGGATCCAGTAGTTGACATGGTTATCTCCTCGATAGTGTTATTGGAGCCTGGTCTCCTTACCCCTGACGAGACCCTCGACATGTGTTCCTTCCAGAGTGATTTTCTTCCATCCAGTGAAGATCTCTTAGAATCCATGATCGATTTTTGTCCCTTGACATGGTGTTCTTCCAGAGCGTTATTCTCTTGGAATCCATGATCAAGAAGAGTCTACGATCATAGTTTTCTCTTCTCTGTGCCAAGCTCATTAAAAAATAAAATAGAGGTCATGAGAATAGTTTTCTCTTCCCTATAGAAAGATCGTTAAAAAAATGAAACAAAGGCCTTGAGCATAGTTTTCCTCTCTGTAGCTAGCTCGTTAAAAAATGAAACAACAATCTGGGGATTGAACCTAGAGCCCTAAGAATAGTTCTTTTCCTGTTTCAAGCTCGTTAAAAAATGATACAATCACCTCTCTTGAACCTTCATTTCATCCACCCTTATTGTTTTCTCCATCTAGTAGAGAAATTGGTGACAAACTCAAAGTCGGTGAATGAATTGAATCTTGGAGGGCATATCTCCAGTCTTTGATGATCATTCTAGAGTTTATCCCCAAATTTTCAAGTTGAGGGCATACCGAGCTTAGTATTTGTTCTTTCTCATGCTCGTAAATACATGAGAATTCAACCAGGTAAACTTTTATCTCTTTTTTGGACCCGCATGGATATACGAAAAAGGAACCCCCTGGAGTCGTCTTTGAGCTCTTTTCAGACTTTCTAAACATGAAAATATTTCTGAGTGATCTTGCTTCCTTTCCCACTTTTTAAAAGGTTTGAAAGGGCATATTTTGAGTGATAATTTATCTCTTTCTTGGCCTCACGCGACTAACATTACGAAAAAGGACAACATTGGAGTCATCTTTAAGTTGTTTTCAGACTCTCTAAATATGAAAAACAAACGATTTTACCTTCTCTAGACTTGTTAAACGATCACACATTGAGGAGATCATATGAGATTGAACCCTTACTTCATATAGTTCGTTAAACAAAGGAAGAGGGACTTATTGAAGGTGAGTCATATCGAGCATGTGTTATCCTCCTCGAGCTTGTTAAATTAAAAAGAGGTACTCATCTATCTGGATGGGGGAAAAATTGAAGGAAGCAAGCCAAGGAGTTTTTTGAGAACACTACTAGTAACTCTTACAGTCACCCTTGAACATGACACTTTGTCTTTGCATGCATTTTTATCTGCTGAACCTCTACACTGGGCCAATCCTCTAAGTTTATTTTACTCCTTTGGGTCACCTAACCAAAGTCACAACATCCACTGCATCATCAAGTTTTGGTCCATGTCAAGTTTTTGTTGATGTGCCTCAGTGTTCAAGGGAAGTATCTGCCTCGAGAGTCAAACATCACAAATATCCTATTTCAATACCTGTGTTAGCCCATGTTCATTTGATATACCAATTGCATCTTTGTGTCAGTTTTGTGTCATTGATAGGGGAAACATCAAGGCCTTCCTTTGACGAGTCTATTCTTTTAAATTTCAATACATTATCCAGGAACTAGACTTAGAAACCAGTTAGTACCTTGGTACCTGCATGCCTCAATGGCAGGCCTCCTCGTGTTCGATAGTGGTTTTACATCATTGAATATTGATCGGATGATTCCACGGATGTTCAACTTCAACTCATCTATTCACATTCATTGGAATGTACTAGAGTACCTTGGGAATCATTGACATCAATGGTGATCTCCCTCGTGCTTGTTAACAGTTTACATCATTGACCGGTAATCAAGTGGTTTCTGCCATGTTCAACATCAGGACCTTTATTCACATTGTTAGATTCATACTACATTGAGATTGGTAAGAAGACTCTGGGTTGATTTTTCACTCTTATGTATACTTTGCCTAGGTTCCGAAGGCGTTATTTTTAACTATGACACATATATTGTTACATAGATCCACTTTGTATTGGTCGTGGCTATGTTTTGTCATATCATGGATCCATTGTGTATTCTTCGTGTCTACGATCAGTTCAGGTCATAGAACTATATATCCATATTGTATTTTCAGTGGCTATACCATTTTTTCAATACAATTATGGATCAACAGTGTATTTTATGGAGGCCATATCTAAAAAGTATTTACTACTCAAGCATAGGTATGCCTGCCTTGGGTTTGAAACATGTCATAATATTTGTTTGATGGTTGTGTGTAGATTTTTCGGTTTCTTTGCATCCATACCCTTGCTCGAAAAAGTCTACAAATTACTTCAGCCATTATCATCTTCTAACTTCATCCTTTGGGGGGCAATCTGTTACACCTCAAAATTACTCACTCTGACAGTGTCGCAAGTGTCTTCATTACAAGTGTTGTAAGTGTCGCATCTTGTCTGCAAGTTTCGCATTCTGACTACAAGTGTTGCAAGTGTCAAAAACATCATACTACCATCGTTCCTATGCCATGCCTCTAACAACATCACAAAGACACTTGAGACACCCCAAAGACTAGTTTTGAAGAAGATAAGTCACTTGATAGGGAGTACAAACCTTTTTCCATTGAAAAAATGACAAAAAAATGGATTTTAGAGAGGAGCACTCTCCTACCCACTATCAAGGAGTGATGGAACTCCCTGAGCCTCTTTGGGGGAGTGTTTGAGCACCATGTGCACCCTTTTGGGGGAGCGCTACCCTTTTTTTAGAAAATTTTGGGTTTGTTGAGGAAAATAAGGGAAGAATCCCTCAATTCCTGAAGGTAGTTGGATTCAAATAGATGGTCAAGGCATGATATTAGGGGAGATCCTCAACTGAAGGAGAGGAATCCTCGACTCATCCCAAATATCTCTCAAGTGGTTGGACCTCTCCAAGGTTATATAAGGAGGCCTTTTCATGGTGAAAGGTATGATGGAGATTGGGAATTACATCAAACTTATAATCTCATGAGTGAGATTCCATCAAAGCCATCAGTGGAGATTACTTGAGCAAAGGGGTTGGACAAGGATAACTAGAAGAAGTTGTTGCACCTTCATTCAAAGGATTGTAAGTACTTTTACTTGCTCTCATTAAATAATTAATGCTTGGCTTGTTTTTTTCAAACTTGTGCTTGTTCCATATGAGTTTGTCTGTAGTAGATGGATCTATGATTGAGATAATCTCAGTAGAGTAGGAATTCCATTGTATCTTTGTTTGTCTTACAGGATCTATTAGGGATCTCAGGATCAAAGCTTAGTCAGGACTTTGCAAGGACAAACGTCGCTAATAAGGTACATATATTTTTCCTTCTCTTTCATTCATTAGCTTGATAAGATCTAAAAGGAAGTCAGTGTCCATGTTAAGCACTTTTTGTATTGGCCTTAGAAGTTTAGAGACCAAGAGGGAATCCACTTGTCTGAATGGGGATTCACCTTCAACATAGATTCCCTAAAAATTTCATTAACATAAAAATTTTAAAAACCTGACTGAATATTCATATACAGAGGTAGAGAGTTGGTTGGTCCATTATCTAAACAAAAATGATGATATTGAAGATTTCATCCATCTAATCTCAATGTATTTTAAATATCTTGAGAATGCATTATTCAATATCAATGTTAGACAAGAGATAATAGTTGCACCCATGAGAGAATATATTGAAAATTGGTTAAAGAATGCTTAAAAAAAATAAAAGAATTAGATAAGGAGAAAACAATTACAACTGGTCAAGAAGTTCCAACCAAATAAAGTATAAAATACATCCCAACTACAAAATGAGTGTGAGAGGATCCATCATTGTAAGTCAAGTGGTAATTTTTCATAATTTTCCATCTTCTATACTTTTCACATAGAAATCATCCAACTTATGTATCTTCATTCAATGAAAACTCATAGTCGATTTGTAATTGTTTTTCTCTTTTCTTCTAGGTCCAGGGTCTTTG
>ML784612.1:241281-271341 GCA_009831015.1 Picea engelmannii
AGAGAGGAGAGTGTCTAGGATAATGTCCAAGAGGGGTCCAAGGAGTAAATATCCATGTATATTAATTTAACCCATTTTCCTAAATTTGTTAATCGTATACGAACCTTCCAATTTCTGATTGTGTATTCCCAAAGCCAATCATTAAATACATGTAAGAGGGTGGGTGTGAGTAGTCATATCCCAAAATTAATGGGCACATGGGGGTTGAGTACAATCAGCTTGGGAAGAGTGTGATTCAAGAAAGTCAAGCCAAAGAGAGGAAATGCATATGGTTTGGAAAAACAAAATTTACACATTGAGCTTTAGTACATGAGGAGCAAGTAGAGAGAAAGAAAGATATTTTGGAGCTTGTGCAACCATGGAGGGAGAATTCTATAACAAGTTGGAGCATATTGGAGCATATTTGG
Source organism: Picea engelmannii (assembly GCA_009831015.1). Classification (NCBI taxonomy): domain Eukaryota; kingdom Viridiplantae; phylum Streptophyta; class Pinopsida; order Pinales; family Pinaceae; genus Picea; species Picea engelmannii. The sequence goes on from ML784612.1 coordinate 241,689, forward strand.
ATATGGAAATTGAAAAACTAGGTTGTCAAGCCTGAAGAGTGAATTCGTGTTTGAGTTTCACTAAAACAACAACTGTTTGTTTTTTGTTTGCTAGTAGTTTTTCTAGAAGCAAGTTCCCTTGAGTTCCTTGCTGACAAATTGCTAGTTACATGTGCTAGAGAGACCCTTATAAATGAATGGGATGCTCGAGGAACTAATATCGGTGAATGGGTCCATTCATTGGGTTATATAGGTCAGGAGGAAGAGAGATGGTGGAAAATCGAGATAGTTGTAGGAAGATATCAGTGGGTTGTGATTTTTATGAGTTGTGAGTGGAAAATGAGAGACCACCTTCTTTTGTGGATTACTAGCCTCAACTCGAGGGTGATTTGTTGTTGAGATATGGAACAACAAGTCTATAGTTGGGTGGAATTTTCGTCCCAAGTAGCTGGTTGCAAAACTCTTGTTTAAAGATAAGTGTTTTTATCTTATTGTTGTGTTATTATTGTGCATGAACTCTATTTAAATGAGAATTATTTATATATTGTTGTAATGAGTTGTTTAGTTTCATTTCATGTTGATCATTAGCATGCTATAGAAGCTTTTATTTTATGGTTTTAGATAATAGCTAAATTTGTTTTAATTCATAGTTGTAAGCTATAGAGAATGAGCTAGCTGTAAATGAGTTAAATTAATTAGCATAAATTTCCTTCTTATGTATATTATGCACCGTAATGTCCCTCGGTTGGGCTGGGAGATGTTACATTATGGTATCAAATCTTTTGGTTCATATATCGGGCCTGTATGGGCTCAAACCATAGTGGATTGGTGAAATTCATTATTGCATATTTTGTGTGTGGCCAATTTGGGGGGAAATGGAGAATTTAGAGAGAAATCCCCAAATCTGTGGGAAAAATATGATTTTGAAGTACTCTGGATGGTTTAACAAGGTTAATGGAGTAGAGAGGTGAAGCTGCAGATTGAAATTTGACCTGGAATGGTCGAAATTCGAGTTTTAATGGATGCTTGTAGAGTTGCAAATATTTTGGTGAATTGACGGTCGAGATCGCATTTGATCTCAAGATCAACGACCAAGATTCTCTATGATAAATTTAAAAAACTTGTAATGTTTCAGCCGTTTGGAAGTTTGAATAAATCAATGGGCATGATTAATTTTCAGTGGATAAGGAAATAGATCAGATCAATGGTCCAGATTCTTATGGACTATGATATAAATTTTCTAAGTACGAGGTTCGACAACAGAATCCATCGATGACTGATGGTTAGATCGATGAGTTTGGTGAAGTGTTGGAAATTCACCAAGAGAAAATGTTGATGACTGGCAGTTGATGGAAGCTCGTCGATAGAGTTGGACAATGTTGATACAATTAATGACCAATATTCATTTTGGGAGTTGTGAAATGGATGAGATCGATGGTCTAGATCAATTAGAGAAAATTCAAATTTTTTCTAAGTGTTAAAGTTCACCAAGAGAAGTCGTCAATGGCCGATGGAAGGATCGGCTGAAATGAAAAATATTTTGGGTCATCCATAATACATCTCTTACCACCAATGGTCAAAAATCGAGGGTCAAATGAATCTGAAGAAGTATTTTCAATCGCCAACGAACATCGTCAATGGCGGAGGAGTTGGGATGATGTTCGATGGTCAGGTCGATAGTTTGGGGAAGTATTGTGTGCATAAAATGAGAACATTGGTTGTCAATGGATGATAGAGAGTATATCAACGGTTCATATTACTTCATACCTAATATCGATGGCACACATTGCACATAGGAAAAATTGTTCCACAGTTTAGCAAAGTCTGGAGCCATTTTCTTATTTTGGCCATAAATAGAGAAAATTAAATCATATTGGGATGAAACATTTGGGTTTTTTAGGTATATAGTAACTATATAAAATCACCATAGAGGGTCCTTGTCGAATTCTTCTTGAATTTGACATAAATTGCAAATGAGTGGTTTGTAAAGATCTGGGTCGAGATCATTGACAAAACTCCAAATTAAGCCAAAAATATTGGGGAGAGTCCATAAATTAGAAATAGAAATAACCCATGAAGGAACTGAATAAATCCTATGGGAATTAGAATGGGAACATTGAAATAGGCCAAAATCCACTATTTTGGGCCACATTTTGGGGATGTTTGAGATTTTCAAAGAAGGAAAAGTAACCCTAGATCACAAAACTGGAAAATTTTATATAGTCAACGTTTTATATACTCATCAAGATAAACAAATTTTGTGTAGTGAAATGTTTCCATAACTACAGATATTGAAAGATAGTGAGTTCTGCTAAAAATTCCATGTCTTGAAAAATGAGTGAATGTTATAGCAAGATTTTCCTCACCCCATGCAACTTGCTCAGAAGGCATTTTCCATTTCCCTATGAAGAATTGAAGTCCCCATTTTTGCAATTTCCATAGCTAAAAAAAAATATTTTGCCACATATATGCACCCTAACAACTATACATCATGTGTATACATAGGTTGCACCATTACAACCCGCGTACATCGGGTTTTGTGCTAAAATATAAAAAATGGTGTCGGGTTTCCATGTCATGTCATGGGATCCATCATCCTTGACCTTCCATATACTGGAAACATTCTGACTCGGCCCTTCAGTTCCATTTGAAGGATATAAATGGGCCATATCCAAGCTGTGGAAAAAAAGGAGAAGAATTCAACTTTGAGAGCAAAGTTACTCTCGAGAAATTATTCACTTCATATTGAGTCTGCATCCCTTTGTCCTTTTAAGTATGAATACATTGTTCATCCCCCAAGATCTTCCCTATGTGATGGAGAACCTCATTGTCTCTCTTATATGAGCTTCCCTTTGGTTGAGGAGTGTAGTGGTGGAGGACCAGCTGGAAGGGACTTAGTTTCTTGGTTCTAAATGTGCCAACATGGAAGTTTGTCAGTCATACACTTCGGTTGATTAAATTTTAATATAAATACTCTTTTCTCCTTCAATTAATGTCTCACAAATATTTGTATTGTTATTCCATGGGAATATTTGTTATGAATATTGATGAATTATGCTATCATATGTGCTAACTTTATATATTATCACCATATTCTTGGGTATCTTGGTTGTTGAGGAAAAGATGCAGGTGTATAGATTTGAGTCAAGTGCTCAATGATGGACTTCATCAGACATCTTGAAGAGGTAGGATATTTATATTATCTTGTTAGCATATTTGTATATATATCATACTTGATATTAGAGTTGAATTCTGTAGTCATTTCCGTCTGTTTTGGTTTACCCCATGCCATAGAGTGATTTTCCTCGTAATAGAATTGGTGACCATAATGGGGATGGAATCTTCTTTTCAGGGTTCAAAGTGTTTTTCTCCTTTGATTTCTCTCATTTATATTGAGTTTATCGTCATCTGATTGCTTGACAACCTATTTTCATTTTGAGTCTGAGTTTCTTTGCCTTATCCTTAACCTCGTAGTGTTTTAATACATATACGTGGGTTTCCAAGTTTCCAAGTTTCTTTGCCTTATCATCATTATTTTCTTGATTTCCAAGTTTGGTGTTTGTTGGGTAAGTTTTGATGGTTGTTGAGTCTTCTTGGGTCTTTGTCATGACTATTAAGTTCTCACAAAGTGATAGGAAACATTTCTTTAGTTGAATTTTTGGGTGGTCTTTCTTTCTCATCATTTTTGTTTCATTATTTGTCCTTCCATATTGGGCTAGGTGTTTGCTTCTTGATATACTGCTTGGTTTGTCTCTTTTTTCTTACAATAAGGTTTCTATATCAAGTTGTTTTTCAGTCAGTGCATTTTCATTTTCTTTATATTGAAAATACAAAAAAATATACATTTTGCATCATGGCATTTGATCTTTTGGGTTCTTATCATTGATTTTGATATATGTATGGAAATATTGCATCTTATTTGAAATCGCAGAGTTGAATTGAAAATTGCATTTTTGAAAAAGCTTATCATTTGTTGAGAATTGAAGTTAGGACTTTTCATTATATTCATATTCATTCCTTTTACTTGTTGAGTCATAACATCATCCTAAGTTTCATGACCACATCTTTGGAGTAAACAAATCCACTAAAATTAATGCTGATAAATTTAAAATTGATTATAAACGATTTTATTTTTCAGGCTGTACAAACTAGCTTAAGATTTAGAGCCTTGGGATAGGATTTTGTGAGTAAAATTATCCAAGGATATTAAAATCAGCATATGTGTCTGAATAAGGGAGTGGTGAAATCCATTTTATAATCGGTGATGTCAGGAGGCTCCACTCACACCAGATTTAAGAACAAGGTCGTGCAAAGTCGGTTGAGGAGATGTCCCTCCAACACCTTCTTAGCATTAGAGATATTTTTGGGGATCTATTCATAAATGGGGGTCTTTCTAGTACCGTTACCTCTGTGAGAGGTAGTGATTTCTATATTTAGATCTTTTTACCCTTCTAATAAAGTGGACCTGATTTACAACTGTTCACCTGTGCATTGGTTATATCGTGGTGGCTTACTTTATTGGCATAGGTAGCCACATAGGTTACCTGTAGGGGTTATTCTGCAGGTACCCTAAGTCAGATAAGGTTCAGACAACACACAACCTTTATGGAGGATTAGTTCTCTAGGGGGATCTAACCGACTAGTTGTTAATCCCATGAAGGACCTTATAACTGATTCAGATACCTCTAATGTTTTGAAGGGAGTCTCGGACCCCTCTTGGGTGAGGTATACCTACTTTAGGGAGGGAGGCCCATTTCAGCCACTTCATCATGTTTGTGTTCATATTTACATTTTATTTTGGTGTTCCCTTTGATTGTTAGGTGGCCTTAGGATTTGTTTTTATATCTCAAGTGTTGAGTCATCATGCAGCAAGACTAGCTTCCTCGTGCATCTCGTTGTTTGTTGAAATTACCACCTCATCTTGAGTATTTGCCTTCTAAAAGGAGTAAATTTATCAAATGTGGTACACACACCTCCACCTACCAGACCTATGGACATACAAATATGAGTACTGAGTCGATTCAGAAAGATACTAGGAGTCCTTTGACTCCCACACCTACCATAGTTAATGGAACTCCTTCTACACCTTTGACCACTACGGTTGTAGTGTTGGAGGTTCCTGTCATCACTCATGTCTGGCCTATAGTTAATACTCAAACTATAGTCACAAACCTTTTTGGGCCTCTTCTTCATTCACCGGGCTACAATACTCATTCCATCCCTACGGCCTCTATCCCTTTTTATTATGGTATGCCGAATTTCACATCACAATTTTCATCCTCCATTCCAGCTATAATTTGAATATTAGTATTGGACATGGGGGCATGGCTCCTCTGCATATTCCATTCTCGTTTGGTGGTGCTCACATTCCTCAAATGACTCCAACGGTTGGAAGCCTACCTTCTTTTCACCCTGGGTCTAATACTAGTCTTAATGCTCGTGGATGGAGTATTCAACCAAAAGGACAAGTTGTTGCTTATGTTCTATCCTTTACACCTACCTCCTCCACAAAGATTCCAACCAACACATGTGGCTTGATGAATCCACCTCTATCCTCTAGATTAGCACCTATAGGAGGTCATTTTCACACTTTGGGAAATCCCCAACCTAGAGCTACTCCACCTGGGGGAAATATTTACAATCCTCATCATAAAATTCCTACTGGAATGGTGCCCAATAAACTATTTATGAATCAGTTTGGAGGGGGATTTTACAATCCTGGACAGGGCCATGGTACATACCAGAACCTTGGATGGGTTGTGATTCCTCAACAACAGGCTTTCCTAGGATCTTGGGGCTAGATGTCTCAACCATGTCTCCCTTTTCTATCCATGCTCAATTTGCTAGAATTATTGAGATTAATGAATGCCCTAATACATCATGACTCGACACTCCCCCCCATCCCAACCAAGATTCCTTTCGATATTCCAAAATTTGAGGGAAAGAATAGTGAGGATCCTAGTGATCACGTCACCACTTTTCATCTTTGGTACTTTTCTAATTCCCTTAACAATGATTCTATTTTCTTAAGATTGTTTCAACGCACCCTCATGTGGGTCACAACGAAATGGTATATAGAGATACCATGGGGGACGTACAAGGCATTTAATAAGATGGCTTTTGTCTTCCTCAACCACTTCCAATTGTCATTTCATTACGATGCCGACATAGAACTTTTATCATCCTTCTGCCAGGACAAAGCCACTCATATCTCAGATCATATCCAAGAGTGGTGTAGATGGAAGAGGGTTATCAAGGCCTACATTCCTACAAAGTTTTTGTTCGAATAGTTTCTCAAATATTTACAACCATACATTTCGAAGCGGTTTTTAAAGCTCAACAATTATATCTTATATATGCTCAGTCTAGGATGTTATACAAAATTCTTCCATATGCATAGAGGTGAAGGTATGACCCTAGACAAAGCTCGATCCTCATGCCGATGGCATTGTAGGCTCCAAAAATGTCAAATCTACAGACTTGGTGAAAATCTATTTGAAAGAGTTGTCTATAAGTTTGTAGTAGGACAAGTTTCATCTATGTCCTCCACTCCCACTCAGTCAGAGGATGTACATTCTCTATAGTGATCAACTAACCCGAATGGTAACCAACAACCAGAAGGGAATAAAAGGAAAGGATGTGGTAATAACTGTAACGATGGGAGGAATAATGATAATAAACCCAAGGACAACACTAATAATGATATATTGAAATTTAATGCCGGTGAGGCCAAGGAAGAGAAGAAGAAGGTGAAATTCCCTTGTAATATTTGTATTGATGATCACCTTACCCACTTGTACCCCAAAATCGAGAAAGTTGTGAGGCTTTTATCTCTATCGCCCGATGTGCTAACTAATTATTTTCTTCATAATCAACACATGGCCTTGAGCTCTTCTAATGATGGAAATGTAGTGAGTGGGAGTCAAAACCTACTAACGCAAGACAATGACCTTCTATGCATCAATATGGTCAAGTATCAAGTTAATTTACCCACTCATTCTAACAATTATAGTTCTTCATAGGATGTTCCAGGTCTAGAGTCTCCCCCTCATCTGGAGATTCCTTTACAAATAGAAAAACTAGAGCCTCCACCTCGTATTCCGAAAGGAGTAATCAAACAATCTATGCACAACCCTAATGCTAGAGCTGCCCAAAATTACTCTATTGTTGAGGATCTAGGTCAAACCCCTTGCATGGTGTCATCTTTGGAGGTACTCCAAATGTGTCCTTCACAGAGGAATGCCATGTTATCTACATTGGGATCTCTAGACCCATGTGGGTCTAAGGTTATCAAGTTTGACGTCACGGATGTGAAGCCTCACCTTCCTTACCATGTGGCCTTCCAAATCCATCTAGATTACTCAAACTATACCATCAAAAGTACTATTATTGATGAAGGCACTGCAACGTGTGTGATGTCCCTACCCTATTGGAAATCCATTGGATCTCCAAACCTCTCTCAATCTCTGACCATGATGAATGCATTTGATGGTCATTCTTTCCATCCCCATGGTATTCTTCCTACCTTTCCAGTCTAGTTAGGTGGGAATACGGTGGAGGTGGATGTCGAGGTGGTTGATGCACCCCTTGAATATAAATTATTACTAGGGAATAACTGGACTTATAATATGACTACAGTCATATCGTTCATTTTCCATACTTTATGTTTTCCTCACAATGGGAAAATCGTGACAATCGATCAGTTTTCCTTTTCACACGCTATCCCCAATGCATTAGTTTGACCTTCGATCCCTGTGATCGAAAATTCTCAGCCGACAAATAAGGATATTAGTGTCAGAATGTATTAATCCCTTAAGGGTACCTTTGACTTCGTGGCACCGATTCATCATATCTATGGCATGTCTAGTAGGTCTTCTTCATCAATGAGGTATGTTCCTTTCCACACTTCATATTTTAATGATACTTGGACCCTAACTTCCTCAACCTTGTCCTATGAAGGTCAATCACATAATGGAATGGCAATGCCACTATTGGCGACAGAGATAATGTATTAGGTTTTTCTTGACTCTGTTGCCGACTCAGATCCTGTTTCCTCGCATACGAATGAGGATGATCATGTTCTTAAGCCCGTATGGGCCACTTCATCATCTTTCTATTATGATTACCTCAATAACACTTTATGTTTGGATAAAGCAATATTAGAGGCCATGAATGGTTCTGATAGGCCATGGGATGATATGCATCATCACTCTTACTTCCTCCTAGAGCTTGCTAGAATCGAACAAGATGATTTTAGATATACCTTGAGTGAGACAGTCGATTATGTCGTAGTTCCACTTGATATACATGAAATTTATGCTAAAGGAAACATGGTGAGTATTTATCCTACTATCATGATCGATATCTCTCGTATTCCTGGTAAATTTGAAAAATGTATATATCGGTGCAGATTGTTCACCTGAATAAATTCAGATCTACAATGAACTCTTCAAAGAATTAAGTGATGTATTCTCCTGGTCATATGAAGAGATGCCAGGAATTGACCCTCGTATTTTCGAGCATGATATTAAAACCTACCCAGATTCTAAACCTATTCGAAAATGACTTAGAGTTGTCAATCCTATGAAGGCCCCTACTATTAAGGAAGAGGTGGAGAAGCTGCTTAATGCATTTTTTATTTGTTGGAATTACTTCACACACACCTATGATTTTTTTTCCTAAGGTTTTTCCTTGTTTATTATTCATTATTCAGTCTCCTACATTTTAGGAAGAATATTCCTCTAGGGGGAATATGCTCTTAAGTTTTCACTTCAGTTTTATTAGTTTAGTGGAGTCTAGATGATACATTGAGATTATCACTTGTAGCATTGGGATCATCACCAGTTAATGTGAATTTTCCTTGGTATAATAACCAGACTAGTGAATTACTCATGATTCCCTGGTCTTTTCCTCACTTCACTTTGTTTCAATTAGTTAACTGAATATTGATAGACTAGCTAACCCAACTAGGTGGTAGTTCACTCCCACAACTGTCCGAGAGACTAGACTAGGTGGAAGTTTACTCCTGTAACTATTGGTGTGTGTCTAGATCACTCTATACCACCACTATGGAACATTGGATTGCCCTCCAGTGCACATTGGTTGATTTATACAGAGTATATCATGTGTAAAGTATTCATTATTCATTCGTTTAATGAGAATTCTTTTATTCTTTCTCTCTTGCTTCTTCTTTCTCAAGTTATCTGTGAAAATTTGTGTGGTATTTTATAGATAGATATATAATGTGCAGGTTCAAAAAATTTACATGGTATCAGAGCCAAAAAACTACAAAGAAAAAGACACACCGAATATTTTTTACTGGTACCAAAGATTGAAGATAGAGGAAAAATGGAATTCCCAAAAGAATTCATTCTTACAATCAATTTGCATGGACAAAGACAATAATAATGCATATTTGAAGCAGAGGATTGTACAGGTTAATAGTGAACATGAAAACAGAACCAACATCAACCATAGAAAAATCCAAGTATTTAAATTGAATGGATGAAGCATTCAGAACAATTTGTAGTCTCATTTCTCCTGATCTCCCTTTTCACATATCTTCCTATAAAACCCCCAATGAATCCTATAACACCATGGAAGGGCTCTTTGGAAAATAGGATGAGATGAGGGGACACATTCTTGAGGTGGAATTTCTCACATTGGATCAAAAAATCTTCGACAATCTCCAAGATTGCTTTCCAAAATTGAAGGATTTACTGTCACAACTCAATGCTTACGGGGTTGATAAATATAAGGAGGAGAAACAAATGGTTCTCACCATTCTCTCCAAACTTGGTATTGAATTCTTAGTGTTCATATCTACATTCCATTTAGTTACATTGTCCTCTGGAGTCATCTGGAATATGCCTTCTCTTGAGGAATTTATCGAATCTTTGACACAAGAGCAGAGCAAGATCATCAACATGGGAAAAATCAAAGCCCCAAAGGAGCATGAACTTACTGTGAAATATGGAAGTGGTCATAAATACTAGAAATCTAAATATAAATACATAAGGAAAGCACATGCAAATCCGAAGAAGGAAGGGTACTCAAAACCCTTCACCGAGTAAGTGCTTATAATTAGAGGTTATGGGTGAGTATTTTAAAAAATATCAACTTAATCGAATTCAGGAGGATGAATGTTGCGGCTCACATCCCCCTGTACCCCACTCCTGTTGTCACATGGGCCACCAGATATGATCATAGTTAGGGGGCTCAACCCTGGGGTTCTTGTTTGGGAAATCCAACATAGTGTTGACTGCAGGGTTTTTGGTAGCTGGAATCACAAGTGGTCAGGTGGCCAGGAGACTTTTAGTTAATTATATAGAGGTGCATATCTTCCCTTATGGAAAAATATGATGACATGGTGAAATATTCACCCAATCCCAGTGAACTATTTCCCTGGATGGGGACAGTTGGCAGCCCCACTCACCCCCTCATGGTCCAACTAGAGGAGGAAATTTCGTCAGAAGTGCAAGGCAAATTATTTTCTCAGTTCTCAGGGGTTTCGAGTCTCTACCCTGGGAAATATATTGAATATTTTTCTTGGCTTGGTGGATTTGTTGGATCTGGTGTGGTGTCATCATTGGGTAGTTCCATATACAACAATCCTCTTCCTGTCACAATTTCCTGATGCGGTTTATCTCCTCTTATTCCCGAAGTCTCATTTTCCCCCATTTAGTGTGGCTTTTCTCCTTCTTTGTCCGAGGCTAACCTCTCTAGGTCATTCCCAGATCCATCGGTGACTTTGTTCCCTTCAAACAATCCGAGGGAGAAAGGGGTTTTCTTGGCCGTATTTCCAGGTGAATGTCTAGCAGACTCTACTCTAGGGTTTGAAAATTGGGCTTCGTTAGAACAAGGTCTGGCACCAGACTATTGGATATAGTGTCAATAATATATTTTCATTGATTTCAATAGTTGATATCATTGATGTAATGATAAGTTGGTATGAAGAACTATCATTGATATCAACAATACTCTGTCAACATATAATGGTTGTTGACAAATAGTTGGACGATATGCAGAAAGATGATGTTGGGCGATATGTAGAGATTAAAGCTCGGGAGAGGTAGAAATTGAAAATCAAAGCTACATTTGGACAATATGAAAAGATTAAATCTCAGGAGGGTGAGAGAATGAATATCAAAGCTCAGAAGAGATGGCGCAATGAATCTCAAAAGACTAGTCAATGATCAAATCAAATCAAGACCATTGATATGCACACAATATCTTGGATCGACTGGGAATATCACAATCCACATCGAACGTCAATGGTCACTTTCCGAAAATATCTATGGTTGGTGAAAAAATGAATAAAAGGCATGGTGAAATGACAATTTGGAACTTTATGTTAAAGGACGCGCTAATCTAAGCGACCAATAATCGGGTGCTCAGATATACATTCGATAGGTCATATCATACCCCCCTGAACTTTCTTCCTTTAACGGTGGGGGGGGGGGGTCCAAGTTTGTAGTATTTCCTTTGTGGGGCCCTCATACATGTCACCTTATTGTTAACTCGGACCCCCCTTTCTCATTACCACTTACTTTCTATGCCCCCTCCAAGTAAACCACCAAACCACTCTTCCATACCACCTCCGTGCTCCGATGTCACACTCCACTACCCTGCCTACACGTCACACTCAACTACCCTACCTCCACCGCCACACTCCACTACTCTACCTACACATCACACTCACATGAAGTAAATTTTGGCCATCCATCTCAGTGCTTGATTAAGTCCTAGTCTTCAGATTAAGTAGTAAAAGGGTGTGTGTAAGGATCAAATCTGACCATTGATCTGGTTCCACGAAATAGAAATAAATCGTCTGATCGGATGTCCAGACTCTTTTCCATGTCATCAAGAGATCAAATCATGATCATTGAATTGATAATCACTCAAGCACTCATTTGGCCTATCATCTGGTCACTATCGTTGGTCATATGGTATAAGAGATATAAAGTAAAAATACAAAGAATCATTAAAGATTATAAGCTCGTGGTTTTTGCGTTATCGGTCACATGTAATGGTTTGACAAAAGTTCCTTTGATGATCTCAGTTTCTGAAATAATTGCAAAGATTCAAGATCAAGTTAAAAGGATGAAATTGATCCATAACTGTGATCAATTTATGAAAAACCTTCATTGTAAGAATGATAAAACTGTGATTAGGGTTGAGTTAAATGAAGAGGTGTGATGGTTCCAAAAAAAGGGACACAGTGTATCACTCTCACATTGTTTTGAAGATTATATAAATGAGAAAGAGTGTTGAGAATAAAGTGTCTCTGTAGTCCAATGAAGAAGATCAAAACAAAAGAAAAGTCAAAGATGAAGAACTGTTAGTTCTAAGGTGTCTGTCAATGTATTATTGAATATTAGGAATAAAAGGAGACATAGCAGTTATGCAATCTAGTGAATGATAACATAAGTTTTTTCAAATTCAGAAATTAGGGGTGGTTGGGTGGTGCAATGGAAGGTTGGTACCTCTAAAGGGAGTTGGTGCTTCCTTGTCAGTTGTAGATGACTAAACAAGGGTTTGTAGCCTCCTACTAGTTGGTCCTAGTGAAAAAGGGCGTGGGTGCATCCTGATCAATTGGTGTTGATCGAAAAGGAAGAATATATTCCTTTTATGTAACATGTAAAACAAAATTTTGCAGTTAATAGAAAAGAGTTTTTGGTTTTCCTATTTGGGTTCCATGATAAAATACTGTATTAAATTTTTTTTTTCATTAATAAAATAAAAAGTTATATAATAATTGTGTCACTAATTCAACCCCCCACCCCCCTCTTAGTGACAGGATATGATCCTTCAATTGGTATAAGAGCAGGTCTTTTCACAAAATGTTTAATTCACTTGAAGAGGAATATACATTAGAATGGATTAGCAGTTGAAGAAGTCATAAAAAATTCCCCTATTTAATGGTGAATACTATGACTTCTGGAGTGTTAGAATGAAAATGTATCTAATTTCCATTGGACTGGAAGTATGGACATTAGTGGAAAAGGGATATGATCTTCCAAAAGCCACTCCCATTGAAGCAGAAGACAATAATTGTTTTTGGGAACATGCAAAGGATTTAAGCAAAAAATCCTTGTTAAGGTACTAAACTGTAATAATGATAAATGACGTAGCCCAGGTGATGGACCCTATCCATGCCGAAGGAGAATTTTTCCAAGCTGGTATATAACTTGTGTTGTCGCAGGGTGTGAAGAACCTAATGAATATGTTGAAAGTGTTCCTCTCAAGTCTTGCTGTAGATGAGGATGTCATCTAGATACACGAATACAAAAGTATTGGTGAAAGGTCGCAGGATATATTCCACCATCCTCATGAAAGTGGTTGGAGCATTTGTCAAACCAAAGGGCATGACTAGCCATTCAAAAATACCTTATTTTGACTTGAAGGTGGTCTTCCATACATATATATGTTCTATTGGGACTGTTGGTAGCCATACTTCAGATCAATCTTACTGAATTAGTTTTCCCTAGTGAGATGATCAAGGAGGTCATTGATTCGGGGAATCGAGTATTGGTTCTTGACTATGATTTTATTCAGGGCCCGATAGTCAATGCAGAGTCACTAGATCTCATCTTTATTCTTCACTAGCACGATTAGGATCCCAGAAGGTGATGAGATGGGATGGATGTGCCCCTTGTGGACAATTTCTTGTATATGTCGCTTGATCTCCTCATTCTCTAACAGAGAGCGGTGATAGATTGGCCCATTGGGTAGCGGTGCATCGGGGTCATATTAATGGAATGCTTGACCTAAAAGTGCAGAGGTGTTGTTGGCTCTTGACCAAGTTTTGAGGATCCTTGGTCATGTTTGACCTATTTTTGGTACTTCAATAGGCTGTTGAAGGAAGAGTGCAAGTCGAGGTGGAGATTGCGAGATCTCGGCCCCTTTTTAGGGCCTTTTTGGGTTTCGTGATTATGAAATGGGTATGGGGATGTCAGCTCATGGGTTTACCCATGCTTAGGCCTAATTTGTAATGTATAAATATAATTAGAGGTGATGTAAGAAGTAGCGAGTAGTGACTAGTAGCGACTAGTCAGTTGCAAGTTGTGCTAAGTGCAAAAGATTTTAAGAGGCTTGGTGTGTGTTTCATGTTGAGACTTTCAACGCTAAGTGAAATTCATTTGTAGTGCTTTGTACACATATTGTGGAAGGCTCTATTCCTATATCTACTCGAGGAAGGAGGCTCTAGCGAGGTTCACAGATATCCTATCCTCTACGGAGTTGATTTGGAGGCTTTGTGCATGTAATAATATTGAAAGAAGCTAATAAAGAAGACAAAGAGTTGGTGGGCGTAGCCCCAGGGTGGGGGTGAACCACGTATATCCGGTGTTGTGAATGCTTTGTGCTTCTTGGTTGTTCTTTGTTTTATGTGATTCAATGCTTAGTGTGATGCTATATGATAGATGAACCTTATATGATAACTTAGTGCTGAATAATGTGAATGAATGCTAGATCCGATCTCTTCTGGTATGCTTAGTGCTTGATTCTATTGAATCTATGTGAATACTGCACTGATATGTTGCTAGGGTTTAGTTGGGATATAAACTAAGATTGAATATTGATGAATCATAATTGCTAAGTGTTCTTTTAGGGTGTTACAATCATAGATATGTGTCCTAGCTAAGGTTGCATACATTTGAGTCCTGCAACCACCCCTGCCTCTACCTCAGGTGAGACTTCATCTGCTTCGTAGGTGTTTCTGAAAGAGCTGGTAGTTAGGGTTTTGTTGGTGTGTTGTTGTAGAGTTGAACCCTGGGTCTACCCCTATGCCAAAAAATGGTTTTGTTTCCGAGACCTGAAACTATGATTGATGGGAACTGAGGAAGCATAAGATCTGTGCGAAGATATGACCTGAAACTGTGATTGTTGGGAACCGAGGAAGAAGAAGCTCTATGCGAGGATCTGACCTGAAACTGTGAAAGCCCCATGTGTAGATCTATTTCCTTAGTGTGCAATACTCTACTTTGGTTTTGAAGCTCTATGCTAAGAAGAGAAGTTAGATCCGAAGAAAAGAGGTAAGATCCGAAAGCTTTGTGCTCTTGTAAAGGTAAGAATAGTGAATTTTTTTAGATCTGGAAGCTTTGTTCTCTGCTGAAAGTAAGATTAGTGGAAATTTGTGTTTCAATAATATGGATCTAGGTATGTTTGATAAATTTTGTCCTAGCCTGAAAACTAGGGCACATATAGATGAAAGAAGGTTTGATATGAGTAGATCTAATAGAAATAATGAAAGATATGTTATCACTATGTATAGAAAGAATGTTTGGACTAACAAATGGATGCATGATCCTAGAAATATTTTTTTGCAAGTTATCTACCATGATCCTAGTGCATAGTACAGGAAGGGTTGGGGATCATTTAAGAGAAAGAGAGGATTGAATCTTTGTTACAGTTGTAGAAGACCAGGTCATCTTGCTAAGGAATTCCCTGACAGAAGACCTAATTGTCTTTGTTGTAAAGCTATGGATCATGAAGTTCTAGATTTACTTAGAATGATTGATAAGGTTGAAAGAAGGAATATGAGACAAGAAAACCCTAAGGAATGTCAAGAAACTAAGACCATGGTAGAACCTCAGAAAGAATCAGAATATGTACTATTGGAAATGAAAGAAACCCTCAATGATCACAGAGATATCAACTTATCAGAGATCTTCGAAGAAAAGGAATGCATAGAAACAAGAATAGGAGACTTCAACATTGACTGTGTTCTAGATGAGGAAACACAGGTGAATATCATTATAGAAAGAACTTGGGAAATTTTAGGGAAGCCTGCTATTATTCCTTCACTGGGAGGAATAGGATTATTTAGAGGAAAGTTGATAACCATGTGTGGAAGACTTACCTAGATATCTATGAGTGCTCATGGAACCTCGACATAAGAATATTTTGAGGTTGTTAAATTTGTTGACAACAATGCCCCATTTTCTATGTTACTAGGAAAATCTTGGATTGAAAAGGATCAAGCCAGAAGAAAATAAAAGGAAGTCTTATAGAAGAAGAAGCAATAATTAAAAGATTTCATGACTAGGAGGATCGCACATTTGATTGAAGAATAGGAGAACAGGTCGAAGTTATTTAGAACCAGAAACTTGGATGTCGAATATGAAAGGACACACGACGACTTGAGACACCTATCTGTATAGAAGAGTATAGAACCTACACCAGACATAGAATAAGTATTTCGCTTGAACCCTAGTAAAGACCATCAATAGTGCGAAGTTACTATGCCTAGAGACGATCATAATCAAAATGGAAAGAGGAATATCGAGATGAATATCACTAGGAAGAAGGATAGAAAGATCAGTAAGAAGAAGGAAAATATAGAAAAGTTACAGAAATATCAAGAAGGAACTGTGTAGAAGGAAGGATTCCATAATCTAAACTTCTTTGGGATACCAATATAGCACAGCATGGCACTTTTCCATGGCAAAGAAATATGACCATTGGAGGCATTATAACCATTATCCTGATGACCCGAATAGTTAGAACATCAATTATGACCAGAAAGCTCACCATCGTACCATTGGGACCGCGCTGTAATGGATAGAATTGCATTGATGAAGACTTCTCGCCCGTTGGAAGGATCTATTACCTAGTTGTCTACTTATTCCATCGAGCCTTACATCGAGAACACTTTTCCCACCCATGATTATATGATCTCATAGATTAGTTGATTTTGCATAGTGATCATCGAGTTATCGCCATCTATCCCATTGCATTGAGTAGTTGCTCTTCAACCTGAGATAGTCAGCCACGAGCGTGTATGTCCAAAGAACTTAGCATAGTCGAAGAGTCTATGAAGTAGATACTTATTGACCTCATGAATAAAAATGTAATGTCTGTGGGTGTACAAGTTTCATCGATGAGAGGAGTGCAAGACTTCCCATCGACTGCTTGCGGATTTAGACCATCCTGATCTGCAACTGAGAAAAGAACCAATCATAGAGATGACTTGGCGAATGTGAAGTTATTGTCGTCCATCCTACTCGATTACATCCCACCCCTGGCTAGTGTAGTGAGTCACGACAGTGTCTTGAGGGACTTTGAATACACCGTCATCACTGCATACCTATCGAAGGGGATACACAGAGTCAGACCATAGCCAAATAGGATTCCAACCTTGAAAATCAATGACTATAACCTGGGAGACTGTAGGAGCTATGGAATTCTTGCGCCTCACAAATATTTGACCAAGATGAAGGGAAAGAAGACAAATATCATCCCTTAGTTGTGGACCATGAACCTCACGCAATCCAGCATTTTGAATGTAATCAAAATTCCACATTTTGGAAGGCACCAGGAGGTTAACGCTTGCATTAAGGTCCTGCTATCGTGCTTCCATGGTGGCTATATGTGGTTGGACAAACATGTCACTTTTGATCCAGTGTTGATCCATAGGATCACCAGACTAAGCATGCAAGGAGCAGACCCACAAGACTTCTACTCGAGAAAATATGTAGACCATATCTTGGCTCAAACAATTAAAGAAACATACGACGATGTTGAGAAGGGGATGCAAGAATACAACGTATCCTCCATACAAAATGATGTAGTGCGCCTAGCATGCCAATTAATTGTAGGAAAACTAGTAAGAAAGAATGGACCCATGCAGGTCACAGGGTTTGCCATTGACCTCGCTGGAAATGCGTGGAAGGCCTACAGATGAACTAGGTGAAGTACCTAGTTAAGCAACTCGAACTGGATTGTCACGAAGCTTAGGATTAGGGCTATGAGTTTCACATCAGCTGGCTCCTAATCCTCATCATGTTTAATTCTTGGGAGATGTCAGAAGGTGCGAACTTTCCTAAGATCGAGCCATTCGAGCCGCTTTTTGTGAAGTTCACCACACTCTGGTATTCGAGCAATATGGTAAGGCAGTGGTGGTCAAATGAATTATTTCATACCTACTACCTGCATATTAGGAGGGCTATTGATTCCTTACCTCATATGACACTGAACACCCTAGACAGGTTCAGGTCTCTTATGAAGTTCAACGTAGATAGGCATTTTATTTATATTACTGCATACACCAATGAAAGAAGAGAAAAGATTTAGTACTACTACAAGCTCACTATAGAGGACCTAGAAAAAATCATTAAAGACTCGCCTGCAAAACTCCTTATCCCTGCGGACCCCGTAGAGCTATCTGAATCGTACCTCATTGGAAATTCGGTGCTGACTTGTGAAGAGTATGAAGCCCCAAGAAGCAAAAAGAAGAAAAAGAAGCAAGATGTACAGGAAATACACAACACATCAGAAGAGACCACATCACAGTCACCTAGAGGAGGAGGTGATAACGAAGTGAACAAGGAGGAAAAATAATAAGAAGAAGATAAGCAAGGTGAAGTAACACCGCCACAAAACCTCCCTGATGACACCGATCCATCCAAGAAAAGGAAGGTTTCCCCCACGAAACCTTCTTTGCGGAAGAAGTCAAAATCCAATAAACCAAATATGCAGAATGTACTTACAGTCGACAACCTCAAAGAAAAACAAGAATCCATGTATGATATAATTGAAGCAGAAATAAGAGGTGTATATCAAGCCCTTTATTCAAACCAGATAGTGTCCAATGTGCCCCCACCCTTAGAAGAACTAGAGTTGGGATATGAGTCTGCTCAACTCCGAAGATTGGTTGATGCTATTGAAGCCCACCTTCATCGAGCATAAGCTGAGAAATAACAGATCATAGAGGCCCTGAAACAAGTGCAAGTGGAAGTTATAGAGCAATGTGGGATTGCGCAATAAGAGAAGGAAGATCCTCAAGAGAACTTCAAAGAAGAGAGATCCCAGATCTAGCAAGAAAAATAATATCTGCTCACAGAGCAGGTCAGAGTAAAATAAGCAGTCAACATAGCACTTCTCTCTATGACGGGCTTGGAACAGAAGGAGGAAGAACCAGTAGAACACCAATTAGCGCAACTCACAAAAACCATCCAGCAGCTTCAACAAAGAATTATAGATTTGGAGCTACGAACAGTGCCCAATACTCTACAAGATGTGCAAGATCAACAAGAAGCAATTGCTCGAAGCATAGTTGAAAGAATCAAGAACCTCTCCATGGAATGTAAATAATTGAGTGATCATAGTGCCTAGACTTATGAGCGACTCACTGAGGATCCTAAATTGAAGGCACTAGATTCACATCTCCAAGAAGTGAAGCAACAAGAATAAACAATACAGGCACAGTTCAAGCCCTTGTCAACCATTGAGAGGATGAAGCGATCCCAAGAACTGTGCAGTGCTCAACAATAGGTTCATACCATTCAGAGAATATTCATGGAAGTAACTCGAAGGCTTCAACCAATCCAAGATGAGGCTTGACAACTATTCACATAGATCGAAGGTAGAGGAGAAGAACTAGAAAAATTCATGACTGTAGTTGAACAATGCTTAGAGGGACCTATCAACAAAGCAGTAATCCAAGAGTTTTCTCAGTAGGAGGTCGTGGCACAAGAAGAGGTTGAGGAAGCTCGATCCAAGCTTGAGTATTTTGAGGCAGAGCTACCTATATTAGAATGAATCAAGATGAGTCACAGGTGAGTTTTGGGGGCCTGTTGCTCCATGACCAAGGTTTTAGGATCCTTGGTCATGTTTGACCTATTTTTGGGACTTCGATAGGCTGTCGAAGGTAGAGTGCAAGTCGAAGCGGATATCGTGGGATCTTGGACCCTTTTTAGGGCCTTTTTGGGTTTCAGTCTTATGTAATGGGTACGAGGATGTCTTCCCATGGGTTTACCCATGATTAGGCCTATTTTGTAATGTATAAATAGAAGTCTAGGCGATGTAATAAGTAGTGAGTAGTGACTAGTCAATTGCAAGTTGTGCTAAGTGAAAACGATTGTAAGAGGGTTGGTGTGTGTTGTATGTTGAGACTTGTAGGGCTAAGTGGAAGTATTTTATTTTTCTTTGTGCGCAGACTATGGAAGTGTTTGTGCCTAGATCTACTTAGGGAAGGAGGATATAGATAGGTGCGCGGATCTCCTATCCTTTGCAGAGTTGATTTGGAGGCTTTGTGCATGTAAGAAGATTGAATGAAGGTAATAAAGGAGATGAAGAGTTGGTGGAAGTAGCCCTAGGGTGGGGGTGAACCATGTATATTAGGTGTTGTGAATGCTTTGTGCTTCTTGTTTGTTTATTCGTTTATGTGATTCAATGCTTAGTGCGATGCTAGATGATAGATGAATCTGATATGATAACTTAGTGTTGAATAATGTGAATGAATGATAGATCTGATCTCTGTTGATATGATTAGTTCTTGAGTCTATTGAATCTATGTGAATACTATGGTGATCTGTTGTTAGGGTTTAGCTGCGTTGTAAACTAAGACTGAATATTGATGAATCATAATTTCTAAGTGCTCTGTTAAGGTGTTACAATCACAGATCTATGTCCTCGCTAATGTTTCAAACACTAGAGTCCTACAACCACCCCTACCTCTACCTCAGGTGAGACTTCATCTGCTTCATAGGTGTTGTTGAAAGGGCTGGTAGTTAGGGTTTTGTTGGTGCGTTGTTGTAGCGTTGAACCATGGGTCTGCCCCTGTGCCAACAGGTACCCTGGTAGGTGAGGAGAAGATATATGAGTATTCTTCCATGACCTTCTCCACTTGTTTCTGTTATTTGGAGAGGTCATTCATGGAGGATCTAGATGTGGCTATGATATTTCTCTCACTCTTAAGGAGAATCAAGAAGAAGAAAAACTTCCCGTTCTAAGAGATGACCTTCCTGCATTGCTTGGCAAAGATCAAGGAAATAACACTAGGTGGGACTGCCTCAGGTATCCTCTACAATTTCTTATTCAAAGTAATAATAGAACTTCGAGGCATAAAAGCATATACAACATGACGTTTCCATAAATAAGGTTGGCCTAAAGGAACATTACAAAATTCAATAGGAGCAACATTACACAATACCTAGTCTTCGAATGGATTGATTTTGTATGATACGAGACACTGTTGGCTGACACAGAGATCACTTCCTTGGTGGAGCCATCCAATGGTGTAGGGCTATGGGTGTGACATTGTCAGCAGGGATAGTTTCTTGATGACCTCTGTTGATATGAGGTTCTTCTGGCTACCTCTATCAATTATGAATTTCAATGGGGTAGCTTTCACTCACATCTATGAATGAAAAAGGCACTCGCCTTCCTTTGGCTCGTCTGGTTCATCCATCTGGACCTTGGTGGTAGAAACATAACACTGAGTTCCATGTCAATGATCCATCTCCCCCTTTTTGGTCCTGACTAAGACTCATAACCCTCATATAATTCATAGGCTTTCATCTTAGCCACCAGTGACTTCTTTGAGTGGAAATCAACAGTGTTATGTCAGGGGCTCTTATGGAAGTCGCACCACCTCTCGGTATCTTTATTTGTCTTTTTGGTGTCCTTCTTTACTTGCAGATTGGACTGGTTTTCCTAAGGTTGTCCATATTTTCTTTTTCCTTTGTTTTGTGGGTGGGGGGCACTCTTTCCTTTCTTTTGCTATGAGGGGTTCCTAGGCCCAAATGTTTGGTCTTTTGTTTAATCTTCTACTTGATTTTGATGGCATATTGATAAGTTGTGCCCAAGGACGAGATGTATAAAAACTCCATTTCATCTTGGATGTATCTATGTAGACCACCATGATACTTGAGCACGAGATGTCGCTCAGAATATTTGATACCCAACTTGGTGCGCAAGGTATCGAAGATATTTGTGAACTCAAGCATTGCTTGGTCTCTTTCCTGTCGCATTGTGGTCCATTTTGTATACAGGTCATCATAACTTTTGATAGGGTAGTATTATTCCTTAATAGCATCCTTGAAGGACTCCTAGGTGACCATGATTGTAAATAAGAAGGGTTCCTCTGTTTCCTTTTTCTCATAGAAATTTTCTCACCAATATTTGACATGGGGAATGACTTTGAGGAGAACAAAAGTAATCTTTCTCTATTCGAAAAGTTATGGACATAGAAATATCCTTCCAGTAGATTCAACCATTTTTCTACAACATTTGTGTTTATCTATCCTTCAAATATAGGAATATCAAAGTTGATTTGTATCTTGAAGGGGGAAACGCCTCTGCTTGAGGAAGATGTGTCGTCTGTTGGTAGCCACTTAAGGATTTGTGCAAAAATATCCATCATCTCGTTCCTCTGTTGCATGAGGGATTCCTCGAGAAACATTTTGAAAGGATCTCTTGTCCCATCATATTTTTTTCTCCCCTCCATGAGAGGTCTCTTGGGCATGCGATAATTTTTTTCCTCAAGGGAAACAAGCTCGAGACCCAATTCTTTGTACCCTGATCTTGTCGGGGACATGCATTAAGAAGGACAAAGAGAAGACCGATCTGATACCACTGATCCATATTTTATGAGAAGAAAAAATTGAATACAAATTATTATTAAAATATTCTTAACAAAGAATAACATAGATACAATAAAATTGGTTTCTATTCGATAAGAAAATAAGAGGAAACTGTAAAATGCAGTGGAAAATAAGCTTGTTGGAATGTTGGCAACTTATCTTAGATAAGAGATGTGATGGTTGCGCTCATTTACAAGAAGATGATTACAATGAGGCTCTGAAGGATTTTTGACAATAAGAATGAATTCCAAAGCCATAGACATTCAAAAACCTAACCCTAGGAGATGAAGCGCCAAAAGTCATGTGGGCCCCGTTGGGGTAAGTTAGTACATCAACATCCTAGGGTCGTAACTTTTGCATACCATTTATGTTGTAGGCACAAGATAGCCCATTGGAAAGGTATATCCAAGGAATACACATTTTTCTGTAATACTCCAAATTTTTCTATAGTCTAATCATGGCAATCCCTAAAAACGTTGTTTAGGGCCTCAAAATGACCCTAGAAGTCAGGGACCCGAAAACTAGGAAGAAACTGCTAAACTAGAAAAATGCCAAAATGAACCAGTTGGAATAGGTGGGAGGCCATAGACATCCATCTAGATCATTGTGAGTATTTTAAAAAAAATGGTTGTTGAAAATCAGAGGAACTAACATAATTTTCTTCATAATTCCCTATGGGTCGATAGAGTAACGCATAAACAAGCCATAGGAAACTCTCTATATTTTATATTATATGGAAAAGTAGCCATTGTCTCAAATGAATTGTATCTTCCATATTTACATATTGCTCAAGCATCAAGAGGTCATCCCTCATCTGCTACACAACAAAGGATTGATACCCTTCTCATGCTAGACGAAGAAAGGGAAAAAGTTAAAGTTAAGTTCACTACTCATCAGCAGGTAGTTAAAACATGGTTCAATAAACATAACTCTAAAGAAAAAAAATTGAAGTAGGTGACCTAGTCTTAAAATGGGATAAAGAAAATGATCCCAAAGGAAAACACTCAAAGTTCCAAAATATTTGGCTCAGACCTTTTTAGGTGGATGAGAAGATCGTGGCAAGCACATACCAGTTTCATAATTTGAGGGGGGAATCTGGCACCCTCCTAGTGAATGGCCACACCTTAAAACAATATTTTTCCTTAAAAAAAAATAAAAAATGTTTTGATGCTTTGTTTGAGTTATTTTTTCTTTTTAGCTTGCATTTTTATTAGAACAAGTGTGTGTGTGTCAGGGAAGATCATTTTCGAGCCCCTTTTTCATTCTTTCTTTTTTCTTGTTATTTTCTTTTGATTAAGTTGTGTTTCATAAAGGAATGGTTGAATTTAATGTTTTATTGAGGGAATATAACGAAGAAAATTTTTCTCCTGACCTACAATTACATGCAAAATAAGAGACGTTGAGTAGACACAAATTTTTCAAATTCATATTTTATCTTTGCATGCATACTACTTGGGGAAATGATGAAATATATTCATTTTGTCCTGGTAAATATAAAAGGAAGGATGGATATATATAAATAATCTCATGTGCCTCTAGACAGAGGCAGGGAGAACTCCACCTTAAAGTTTCACCTTTTCAAAAAACAAATATCTTCCTCTTCGACTCACTCTTATTATTTATGCCAGAAAAAGATGATCAAAATACGATCCATATAAAAAAGAAAAAGAAAGGGAGTGAAAATATTGAGAGGGTATGAAGATAACTTCTCCAAGGATATGGATGCTTGTTGGAAATAGATCAAGGTCTGTGATATTGGGGTGACTCCATCGGGGCTATGGACATTTGCTGGCAATAGAGAAACACCATAAGGAAATATTGATAGCTAAATGGCCTCACTTCAATGGATTCCTTACTTGAATCATGTCTAGGAAGGACATGGATTGCGTTCAAGAGGAAAAAGGATGGAAAAAAGTTAAACCCCATAGGTGGATCCAGACTCACGAACTTGGGAACTTGTGTACACATTGATGGAAAGGTTCTGTTGGAAATAATTGAATAAATCTAGACAGTTTCTCAACCAATTTGCTCTAAGTGCACACATCTTAATTTTTTTTTTATAAAAAAAAGAGTTGTGTGCCAATCGACGATTATGGTCAGGGAAAACATTCTTTAAAAATTTTCTATGTATTTTTGGCATCAACAAAATCCAAAAGACAAAATATCAAGATAAACAACAAAAATCATCGATCACCGATACATCATCAGTATCATCGAAAAGGGAGAAAGGGCATGGTATCTAGAAATATATGTCTAAGGAAAGTCATTGATGCCAAAAAATTCTTCTCACGCTAAAGAGGTCAAATCAATTGTCATGTGTTTTTCCACGTAGATGGTCTGTAGTGCTCGGTTATCTCCCACATCATATCTTGATATTCCCCATGTTACATCAGTATGTCCATGTCATCATTTCATATCTGTACTTCAATGTCATCACTGTACGACAATTTGGGTCGACATCGGAAAAATTTCCTAAGAATACCAGCGAAGCAATGTCAAATAAAAATTGTCGACACTGATGCACTCATTGACTACCAACAAATTATAGGACACCTAACGATGTGGTTTAAATTGAACCTTTCTCCACCGATGTCGGCGATGCTAGTTGATCCACACCATCCATTTAAATACCCTTCTTAATCCAAGTTGTTCACTCTTCCATAGTGAGATTTCACCCCCGAGAGATACTCAAAGACCACCAACGAAAGAGAATTTTTTTTATCACATCTCCCTGATGTCGTTCATATTAGTTCCTTTGAAATATGAAATTCCCGGGTAGCTTGATGGGACACCTCTAGCTGAGTGTACGATGGGATCTGCGATTTTTAGTCAAATAATAATTTCATGTAACTAATACCTCGAGACACGGTGTCGTTCGTCGATCAACATTCAAAAATTTAAATTCCCAGATGAAATCTAAAATAACACGCTTCTATTCCACTATTGTGTGTTACATTTAATCCTAAGCATGTCGTGGAATCTATTATAGATTGTACAAGTCACATTTGTACTCCTGAATTTAGGACTTGATGTGACAAGGTAGGTATGTTTTAAATTTACAAGGTTTTTCCCAAGCATGGCATTACATTCGCAAACCATTAATCTCCCAGGAAGACAAAGGAGTGAGAGAGAGAATCAAGGAGGCTACATCAAACTATATCACTTCAATTACCAGTAATCCGAAGTTATTTCTTGCAAGGAAGAGGTAATCGTTGTCTTTGTTGTTTTCATTTATGATTGCATCAAATAACACTTTTCAAAGTTGGCTTGCAACTCATTATAACATTTTGTGTAGAAAAATGACTCCATGGAAGCCAACAACTAG
Organism: Picea engelmannii; assembly: GCA_009831015.1. Taxonomy (NCBI): domain Eukaryota; kingdom Viridiplantae; phylum Streptophyta; class Pinopsida; order Pinales; family Pinaceae; genus Picea; species Picea engelmannii. Next base: position 267,360 of record ML784612.1, read on the forward strand.
GATCTCACCAAGAATGCCCAAAATGAAAGAACTGGAGTTCAACGAAGGGTCGACAATAGCGAATGTAAGGGAGATTGAATTTGTTTCAAAAAAAAATCAATTATCCATAATTCGACCAAGTAATAGTTTACCCAACCTCCAACATTCGGGGACAAAGAGGAAGGCACTAGATCTAAAGTAATGCTCCCACATTGGGTTGACCTTTATAATAAAATTATTCAAAAATATTACCCATAGTATACACCTGACAACAAACTAGACACTAGGGTATTCATGATGACCAAGTTTTCCTTAATATCAGGAAATCATCTCTGTAGAGGGTGGCTTATCATACCCCAATTCTTCCCTACATAGAAACCATAGGATGGATAATTGACCATGAAAACATGATGAAGTGCATGGAAAACAATGAGGAGAGTGAATTTGTTGGTATTTTTCTTCCTGTGGAGGTGCAAAAATATGATAAAATCAAAGACCCAAAGGAGAGGATGAATACAGACTTTGTGGTCAGGTTTTATGAGATTCATGACACTAGTTAGTTATTAGCCTCATGGTGGAAAGAGGATAAAAAGTTCACAAATAGGAACAATGGATAGTAAAACACGATAAAACTCGGAAATATCTATATGTATTTAATGGTCTTGATCTGTTGATTGTATGGAGAAAAGGACTGCTCCAATTTGTCAGAAGCTTGGATGCCCTTATCATATACCATGGTGATCTTCGAGAGTAGTTTTAATTGGGGAAACATTATTTCAAAAAAACTGAGTATCAACATCCTATAGGCCTAGACACCAAAAGAAGGAGAAACATAATTCTTCTTTAGAGCATCCTACTTGTTGGAAGTGATATGTGCGAGAAACAATTTCGCGGGTATGAATTTAAAATGGCATGTTGTCGAGTTACATGTGCACGTTTATTTCAACATTTTGTGGGAGAATAGGTACAAAAGGTTTTACACCATGATATGTGATGAGTTTATAGCCAGAATACACCTCATTATATTTAGAAAATAATTCCCGAGGATTTCAGCGGCATCCAAAAAGATGATATCCAAAGTTGGTCAATGGTATTTTGAAGAAACAAGCACTTACATCAGATTTTTCAGGGCTACTAGTGCACCACACGTACTTCCTTCTCATGTCCCGGGCCATCTGATATTGGGAGATATTTTTTACCATGATATAATGCTTCTCTGGTGAAGGATAAGAAGAGGGCCTTCATACCTTATGGTTTTGATATTGGGTTCTATATGGTTAAAGACAATGCCCAGGAAAAACAAGAAGGATTGATTCATCTTGAGTATCGGTTACCCATGGGTCGTTTTCGCAAGAATGACCCAAAAGGCTTGGTACTCCAACATGCAGGGCAGGTGTCCTCATGTTGGCCACATGATCATGACAATTTCGAAGTTGAGATATTCACCGAGGGTGCCCAATATTGGGAGGAAGTGCTCCATAGAAGTGATAACCCTAGTATGACTAGGTTTAAAGAAATGAACATGGATGAACAAGTTTATACGATAGAGCACACAACTCAAGAATCGATCAGGAAGAGAAGAAACCATAGGAATAAAAGAGGTAGAAGAATTAAAAAGGGGGACATTGTTACTAGAATAAGTCGAGACAACTATTTAAATATTGAGGGAATATCCCCCACTTAACCCTTTGGTAAGACCCTCAAGAATTACCCCTTTCGATAAAAATGGCCAAGAGGAAGAGCTGACTGTCTCAAAAGTAGTTCCCCCAGAAGAGGCTGTCACCCAAGAAAACACTAACCCCATATCATCCTAGGCAGGATCACCAATGACAACTACATCTCAATGAAGGAAATCGAAGGTATCAAGTGGGATGGGTATACCTATCGACCTCATAGATTTAATGACCATATACAGTGACAAGGAAGGCTCATAAGCTTCACACATAACCCAAGTTCTAATCACACAAGAAGAATAAATATGGGATACATCTTCTCCAACCTCTGGTGATTTAGTCCAAATCCCTTAGAAGACAACCTGGAAGCTAGGACCACTCTCAACATTGTATTTATCAAGCAACTAGAAACATAGTCGTTGGGGGGAACACAACCTCATGATGAAAACTCTAAAAATGAAATGGTTGTAAGAGTACAAGAAAAAGGAATGGGGCATCCAAAAATCAGTATCCCGACGACTGAACTCTTAGCTAGTGTCGATCTTCTGCCCACTTCTCCATATAAGAAAAAGAATTCATCAACCAACAAGGAACATCAAAAGGTTGAGTCACCAAGGCGCACAAGAAGATCCCCATGATAGGGAGCTAAGAGGACCAAGCCATGGAACATAAAAAGTGTCGACACCAATATTACCATAGAAACCATTGATCGAGGAAGAAGGAGTTCAAGTTCCCATCATTGGAAGAGATAGAGAACCTACCATGGAACACCTCTATATGGAGGGAGGCCTAGGAAATACTCTATCCTTGGGGGATCAACAGATTTCTGAACCAATAGACGAAGTTGTTGATATACATGATAATTCTTATGATAGGAAAAGGAAGGCCATGATGAAAACAATAGTCAGGAAAAGGAATCTTACACTCGATAACACCCTATTCATAATCACATAAGAGAGATTATTCGACACAAAAAATACTAGGATGACTGAGCTAATAAGAGTAGGGATGGCCATAACCGATGCCACATTAGTCAAGGAAAAAAGAGATGAAAGGGAGGTAGCTTCCATGAGGAAAGAGTTTGACCACCTGTGACATCAAGTTGAATATTAGCAAAATTCCACCGAGGTGGTGGTACTCTTGAAAAGTGAGTTCCGAGAGATGTATGCACAATTCAAAAAGGAGAGGGACCTCTTCACTGCCCAAATAGTTTATTTTCAATAATATATCCTTATGGAGCTAGAAACTTGCAAATACATGCAATGGTGGTATGAGAAGACACATCAATCCTTGGAACGGATAGACTACATCAAAAAAGTGCAAGAGGGTCAAGATATAAAAGAACATGGCATCTGAGTATTGATGGATAACAACATCGCATGAATACGGAAGGCAGTTGAGCACTAGGTATTCATGGTCTAGCTGACTTTCCAGAATTTGGCCCGCTGGAGGATTTCACCGATTTACATGATATATTCAAGCCACATACAGAGAAATACCTGGTATGTGAAACAAAGATTTTGCAGGTTTCAAGAATAATCCTAGGCCAATTGAAGAAGTTAATGGAGCCTCCGATTAAATATATTGCAGTATTACAATGTGTGAGTGTCAAACTAATCAAGTACGAGGAACAAACATTTGAGATAAAGGAGGTTATGTCCGCTCTGATGGGTCAATAGAGGTTCCCTTATGCAAATACATGCGAAGATATCTTCTAAAAATGGTCAGAATATGAGAGGAACAATAAACTTCAGTAAAATGACGAGATGATCTAAAGAAGACAAAAGAGAATAGATAGATAAAGTAGACCATGTGTCGTTTTCTCCACTTAACACAACTTTAGTAGCTATTTTTAGTTTAGTTATTTTTATAAATAAGGGAATCGACGTTGTGTTAAAGGTTGATGGTTTTGGAGAGAAATAAATTTTCTTGAATATTGTAAGAGAATTATTTATATGCAGGTTATTTAATTTAGAAGTTCTGTTTAGAACCAAAGATACTTCTTTCATCTGAGGCGTGAATGTGAATGTACTGAGAGGGATTATCTTCGTCTTCGAATTCAATATTTGTTGTTCTATTGAGTAGGAGTTGTTGTATTTGTTGTTTAAATTATCTTGTAATGATACGATAGTTCTTTTATTTTAATTAATGAATAGAAATCGATTGGGTTAATATGTGATTGATAGTAGAGTATTGAAAATTACTTTTCTTGCACTCACTTTCTATTATGTACATATTTTCTTTCTGTAACCGTTATCTCAGATGATGTTGAATTTCTATAAGTCAATGGTATTATTGTTATCTTGAAGTAGGTTCGATTCTCATTGTCT
>ML784612.1:275919-286156 GCA_009831015.1 Picea engelmannii
GTCTTGGAATCAATTCCCCGGTGTCATTCTTTTCTATCTGATCCAATTCTTCATCCATGGCCTTTATCCATAATTCAAACTTGTTGGTTTCTTCAAAATTGTTTGGTTTAATCGAAGATAAGAGTGCTAGGTGCAATTGTTCTAGTGAATGAATTCTTCTTCTAGTCTCAACTCCTGCATCTTTGTTCCCAATAATATGATCTGACGAATGATTCTTGTGTATTTGTTTTCTAGGTTTCTTTAGAGGTAATTGTTGTTCTTTATCTTCTACTTATATTTTATCTTGTTAATCTTTCCCTTATGTTTCTTCTTCATCCTTTGCTTCTTCTTCATAAACCTGTTCCGATGACTCTTTTTCTTCTTCCTTTAATTTTTTCCACTTGTCTCATCAACCATTACATTGATTATTTCCACAACTTTGTTGAGGATTATATTGTAACATTTTATTCTTTCCTTGTACTTGAGTAAAAAAAAAGTATGACTTTGTCTACATGATAATGAAACTTTCCCATTCCAACATCTTCTCTTTTGATGTAGCATTTTCTTCCAAAGAGTTTGAAGTGATTAACATTTGTTGGTCTTCTTTTCCATAGCTCATAAGGAGTTTTATCATCGTTGTTCTTGAGCATTACTCTTTTATGAATGTGAATTTTTGTATGCACTTCCTATGTCTAAAAAAAATCTGTCAACTTGGAATCCATTAACAATGTTCGATCCATTTCATGTACTGCCATGTTCTTTCTTTCGATGACCCCATTCGGTTGAGGTATTATAGCAACGAATAATTTCCATTTTATACCATTCTTGTTGCAGAAAGAAATAAATTATTTTTAAGTAAACTCTCATCCATTATCATATCTCAAGCATTTGATTTTTGAATCCATTTCATTTTCAACCATTTCCCTGTATACCTTGAAGTTTTCAAATTCTTATAACTTATTCCTGAGAAAACAAACTGTAGTCATTCTTGTATAATCGTCAACCAAAACTATAAAGTATTTCTCACCTTTTAAACCTTTTGTTCTAGTTGGTCCAACTATATCAGTATGCACAATTTCCAATGGTATTTTCATTGAATATTCCTTTGATTTGAACCTGGTCTTTGTTTTCTTTCCTTGTTGACAATGATTGCATAAAGTGTTGGTTGGCTTCGTGATCTAGGGAATTTCTTTGACTTCTTCCTTTTTTTTGAATTTGAAGAGGCTATCAAAGTTTATGTGACCCATTCTTATATTCCATAGCCAAACTTCATATTCATTCCCTAGACAACACTTTTCATTTCCAATTTCATTTAATACATATATGTTGCTTGAAGTTCCTACAACTATTGCAACCAATTTTCCTAAGACTTATTTTCTTATTTCACATTTTTGTGAATTAAACATAAGCTTGTGACCTTGATTACACATTTGAATTACACTTAGAATATTATGTTTTATATATTCCACTAGTAGAACACTTTCTTCCTTGGTATCCTTGTTTCCAATTCTAGATGTGCCCTTTCCAATGATTCTAGCTGAGTCATTCCTTCCAAAGGAGACGGATCCATATCTTTCCTTTCTCAATGTTATAAAATTGTCTTCATCACCTGTCATGTTCTTTGAGAAACCACTATCAACATACCAACCATAATTCTTATGCTTATATTGTAGAGTGAGTGTGCATTCTTCACTGCTATATTGATTCTGCTTTGTTATCCATGTCCTCTTCTGAGGTTCTTGTCTGTGACTTTTGTTATTTTGTTGTGATTCTCTAGGAGGGGCTGTCATTCTAAAATATTTGGCCATGTTTCCAAAGTTTTTGGACTTGTAGCATTCCAATTCAATGCTCAATGATTCAAACCTGTTGTAGTTTCTTCTCCATGTTTCACTAGTCCTTATTGGATAACCATTTTGTGTATGACTTTCAAATTTGTTTATGTTCCTACTATTAGCTCTTCAATTTATAGCTTTATGTCCAAAATTATTGCATGCATAACATAAACCAAAAAAAATAATTTGATACATGGGAGTTGAAGATCTTCTAAAAGGAGTTACTCTTCTAAATCCTTCTTCTTCCTGAAGCATGTTTGTTTTTGACTATTGTTAATTCTGAAATATGAATCTTCTCGGTGGAGGAGTGTCACTGTGATCTTCCTTGTAGAACTTACTATCCCCTCTATTTGTTTCTAGATAGATTTTTGGATATGTTTCTTGATCTATCGTTTTGGATCTTGATCTATTTTTTGTCTGATTATATCCAAGTTCATACTTGTCATGATTAGGCCTTTGACTGTTGATAATGTCATCCAAAACTTTTGATTTGTTCTGCATATTTTTCTTTTGAGGATCCTTTCTCAATGTGACAATCTCTTATTCCAAATTTCCAATGATCCTATCTCTTTCTTCTAATTATTCTTTGAGTGATTCTTTAATTCTTTTATACTTTTCTATTTGAACCTTCAATTCCTTGATCATATTCTCTAGTTCTCGAGTGTATTCTTTATGTTGGGATCCTATAATCATAGGTGACCTGACTCTTCAGTTGCTTATTTAGATTTTCTCATGTGATGACGACATCTAGCTCGGTTGATTCTATTTTCCCCTCTATCTATTTTCGCTTGATCCTTCATCACCCTGTTGCATCCTTCATCCACCTCTACGCCACTCACTCCCTTTTCCCATTTGTCCCGTTGACTACCTCTCGCCCACCACTCATCCCTGCATAAACAAACTTAGGCTAAAAAGAACAATAGATTAATAATGTTAGTAATAAAATTTATTATAGTTAGTTTAATTAAAATATATTAGACTAGTTATTAATTAATTAATAGTTAAGTTAGTTGTTACTACTTAGGCTAGTTATTTATTAATCACACATTAAAAAAATTAGAAATAAAACAATATAAAAATATATAAATATATAATAAAAAACACACATATATTATAAAACATATAAAATATAAATACAAAATATAAACAAAATAAATAAAACATATATTAAACAAAACATAAAGTAAAAACAATAAATAACAAAAATAAAACAAATAAAATACAAAACATAACAACAAAACATATAAAACAAAAAGAAAATAATTAAAAAAATGAATAAACAAAACAAAATTAAAAAACATAATAATGAAAATTAAAAAACAAAAACCTACCTCACATCACATCACATCCCAAATCAACGTCCATTAATTATATCAGACCCCCCCTTGCCATCCGAAATTTAATGAGAGGCGGGGTCTGATTTCCAAAACCACCCAGGATAGGTGTCACCTAAAGGTGAAATTGGACGCCCCCTCCCAATACCTCTTACCACTTTAGGGGGTCCGACCAAAACCACTCTCCTTCCAAAACCGCCCTCCCAAAATTTTCAAAAACCATTTTTTTCCTGTTCACCACGTCATCTTCCAATGTGGATTTCGGGAAAATGGAAACAAATTTTAAAAATACGAGAGACGTATTTGTTAAGAATGGGCTGAAAAAAAAAAAACCTCTTCCATATTTTGCACAGGTGACACCAGTTGGGAGAATCGAATCTGTCTTTCAGCCTCAGTTTTTCAATTTTCGGTTTTTCCTGTTTCAGTCTTGATTTTGCGGGAGCTGATTCAGCGAGCTAGAGACGATTTTGGAAAAACCAAAGAATTTTTTTGTCCAACAGATGCTCATATACAATAAACTACTCGATATTGTGCATAGTTGTTAGTGCTGAGGAGAAAACAATGTCTGAGCGTACCCCTATTTTCAGCATATTTGGCCAAATTTTTAGTTCCGGATTTTTGGGGATTTGTTGCTATTTTAGGCCGCGATGGTTGAATTCGACCTCTTGAGCCCAGGGAGAGTATTTTTATATATATTAATGAATCAAATGTGCAGGATAGATCATTCAGGGGACCATGATTTAGTTTTTGTATAAAAACTCACTCAACTTTTTGTATTTTCATCAATTCAATAATACGGTCACAACGGTTATAGGATTCTTGTGTCAAAGACATTGGTGAAGTTTTTCTCACTATGATTGTTTTTTCCTATGTTTTCATATATGTTTCTCTTCTCTATTTTTCTAAAGAGATTTAAGATCATGATTTGTGTAAAAGAACCATGTTCTCATTTTAAAGCAATGTCAATGTTTTCCACTGAAAGTTAAATGCAAAATTCTTTACTGCTCTGTCTTTAATTCGATTTCTTAACACTTTTATCCTCTACCATACCTCAAGCCTATGAATAATCCATTGATTTACCTACCTTTCCCTGTAAGGTTGTCTGTAGAATTTGTTTTTGATTAAATCTTAGATTGTGACTCCATTTCCCATGGTTCCTCTTCTCTGCACCTACCCAACTCAAAAACATATACTATTTTGAATATCTAGACTAATATATATTCAAAAAAATCTATATCAAACAGAGAGATCCCTCTCTGATTATTGGAGGGATAGATCCAAGACTTGAAGGGGTGTTGATGTTACCTCTGTGTCTGCCTCCATAGCCTTTGGAAAATTACAAAGTTATAACAGATTGGTGACCATACTGGGGAACTTTCTCCAGTAGTGCACTTCAAGTTCCAGATCTGATCACTGATGGTGGACAGTGACCAGACACAAGAAGGCTGAAATCTTTCACCTGGCGACTCCAATCAGCTCCAGAAAGTGCCAACTCAAAGACTCCATTGGAGGAAGAACCTGAAGCATGACCAAGAAACCAAGAAAGATTAGGTACTCAAGCCCAAATTGCATTCAAGACATCTTTGGTTTTATATGTAATTATGTTCTATCTTATTATAATCCTGATCAAAAGTACATTGTTGAAGATTGCATTGACCACCTACTAATTGATGAGCTTCCAAAGACTAAGCCCAAAATTGTAGATCATGTACATACTCATACACCTGTGCACATCCCAGATGCACATGTAGAAAGCCTAGGGAGACATGAGCCTCGTTCTTTATCTCCCACTTTTTCCAAGTTGTCAAATGATTATAGGCCTCTTACTTTACCTCCTATATATGTAAAATTCCCAGACATATACAAGCCTCTATATTTTCCTCCTATTCTCCATGACCTCCCTATCAATTACATCAATAATCTGTCTAGGTTCGATGGAGAAAATGTAAAGATCACTGCTGAAAAGGATATCCAAAGTCTTGAGGATTTTCTTGATCTGTTTGAGGTAGAAGATGATGATGTTAGCATCATAATGTTTTCCCTATCATTGCAAGGTAAAGTCAAAAATTGGTTTAAGGGTCTTCTAGCTACAAACATTAGCAATGTCCATCAGTTTGTAAAAAATTTCTTAGATCAATGAGTGATCATGAGAAATTTTGTTCTCATCCTAGAAGAATATGACCATTTGAAAAGGAAGCCAGGGGAGACAGTACCTTAGTTTTCAACAAGATTCAATAAGGTATATCATGCAATGCCTGTTGATATAAGGCCACCCCCAAGATCATCTCACCTGCATTACCCATATGCCTTTGATATTGATATGGCATTCCAATCAAGAGAAAGGAACATTGCAACACTTGAAGAAATGAAAAAGGTTGCAGTTGATGTGGAAACTAACTTGCTGAAACGAAAAGAAAATTTAAAGGAAGAAGAGAAAGATAGAATAGAAGAGGAACAAATGACATCTTCAGAAGTGAAACTAGATGTTCTGGCAAACACTGTAAGAGAGATGATGTAGAGGATTAGTAGAAAAGATGAACTTGTTGTTAAAATACCACATGTACCAATAGTTCGAGAACAAACAAGGATCCATGTCCCCAAACACTTTGCAGTTTATCCTTGGTACCATGGTTTGGATAATGATTCTTTCATGTATTCAATTCACAATACAATTGAAGCTGAAGTTCAAAATCAGAAGATGGAGGAAGATTTTCCTAATATGATATGTATGTTCAATGGAATATCATCCATGGATGATTCACCCAAGATTGATTGGTACAATCATGATTATACCACATTGGATTTTTCAAAGAAATAAGCCACATATGATTGGGAGGAAGAATATCATTTGCAATCCTAGTAGGACAATCAATTTGTACATGGAAATTATGACAACAATGATCAAAGTGCATAAAATCTTAGAGTAAGTGGAAACACTCTACCCTTATGTTTCTCTACTTTTCAATTTTTGAGAGAAAATTGTAAGCAAGTTGTCACTAGTAGAGAGGGAGAATGTTCTGATCAACTAGGTGAATATGCCATTACTAATATGGAGGTTGTTCTCAACCAAGAATTGCAGCCTCGACCTACTTTGATTTTCAAATTCCAGATGAAAGCTTAAAGCCTGAGATAAATTATGAGTTAATCCAAAATAAATCTGTACCATTATGCTTTAATTCATTTTAGTTTTTGAAAAATAATCTTGAGTATATGATAAAGGATAAACACACAAAAAATCAAGAAGTTTCAGTGGAACCAATGCAACAATCATTTCAATTTCTACATGATCCAATATCTAATGTGTTGGATGACTTGTGTTGTCAAAGTCATTTTCCATCATCCAGCTATGGGCTAAAAATCTGTTATGACATTGACATGATCAGGCAGTCAACCTCATTTTATTTTTCAGCAGAAGTCACATTACAAATCCCATCAGAGCATTTGAAGCCATGTCAGGAAGTGCATGAGGATGAAAATAACATAACTACAACATCAAATCATGAAGTTTTGGTTGGTTAAATTTGGATATCCAGTAATAGGTCAAGTCTATCTTGATCCAATGGCTATTTATATGGAGAAATGGTTCATCATAGAGCCACAATGCATTCCCAGTATTTATGTTATCTGTCATGTTTATCAAGATCCTTGCGATGAATATTAGGATGGAAGGCATTTCATGATGCCCATGCAAGTTCTATTTCTGATATTGTTTGAAAACATTGAAAGAGTAGAGTTGTTAGAGCAGTTGCTCGATGGGTTGCACTGGCATTGTTGTATCATTTAGAATAACGAAATTACTAGTAGTGTAGGGTAGGTAGCAGTTTTGAATAAGCTCAGTCATTTGAGAATCTTTTCAGTATTGTATGGTTTCCAAAAGAATTTTCATTTGATAGTATCTAGTTCACTATTCAGTCAAATCTGAGCCAGTTCAACGATTGTAGCTGCAGTGACTCCATGGCCCAATGAATAAACCATCGGTCTGCATGTTCAGAGTTCAGTGGTTCTGGACACCTCCTTAGAGAGATACCATCCCCAGGTGGATCCTATGTTGGGATCCTATAATGATAGGTAACCTAACTCTTTAGTTTCTTATTTGGCATTGCTCATGTGATGACGACATCTGGCTCGGTTGATTTCATTTTCCTCTCTATCCATTTTCGCCTGATCCTTCATCACCATGTTGCATCCTTCATCCACTTCTGCGCCACTCACTCCCTTTGCCCATTTGTCCCATTGACTACCTCTCGCTCGTCACTCATCCTTGCATAAACAAACTTAGGATAAAAAGAACAATAGATTAATAATGTTAGTAATAAAATTTAGTATAGTTAGTTTAATTAAAATATATTAGACTAGTTATTAATTAATTAATAATTATGTTGGTTGTTAATACTTAGTTTAGTGCTCTATTAATCACACATTAAAAACAATTAGAAATAAAAAAATAAAAAAATATATAAAATATAATAAAAAAAACCATATATTATAAAAAATATAAAATATAAATACAAAATATAAACAAAAATTAAAAACAAAATAAATAAAACAAATATAAACATTTAAATAAAACATATATTAAACAAAACGTAAAGTAAAAATATAATAAATAACAAAAATAAAACAAATAAAATAAAAAACATAACAACAAAACATATAAACCAAAAAGAAAATAACTAAAGAAACAAATAAACAAAAAAATATTAAAAAACAAAAACGTACCTCACATCACATCACATCCCAAATCAACATCCATTATTCATATCAGGCCCCTCCTTTCCATCTGAACTTTAATGAGAGGGGGGGTTCGATATCCAAAACCACCCAGGACAGGTGTCACCTCAGGGTGAACTCAGACCCCCCCTCCCAACACCGCTTACCACTTCAGGGGGGTCCAACCAAAACCACTCTCCCTCCAAAATTGCCCTCCCAAAATTTTCAAAAATCATTTTTTGCCTGTTCAACACATCATCTTCCAAGGTGGATTTCGGGCAAATGGAAACGAATTTTAAAAAAACGAGAGATTTTTTTGTTCAGAACGGGATGAAGAACAAAATCCTCTTCCATATGTTTCACAGGTGCCACCAGTTGGGAGAATATAAGCCGTATTTCAGACTCATTTTTTCAATTTCCATTTTTTCCTCTTTCAGTCCTGATTTTGCAGGACCTGTTTAAGCAAGATGGAGATGAATTTGGTGAAACGAAAGGATTTTTTTGTACAGAACATGCTCATATAAAATAATCTCCTCTAGATTGTGCACAAGTGTCACTGCTGAGGAGAAACAAATGTCTGAGCATACCCCTATTTTCAACAGATTTGGCCAAATGTTTAGTTCCGGATTTTTGGGGATTTGTTGCTATTTTTGGTCAAGGTGGTTGAATTCGACCTCCTAATAAAAGGGAGAGTCTTTTTATATATTGTATTGAATCAAATGTGCAAGAGAGATCATTCAGGGTACCATGATTTAGTTTTTGTAAAACATCTCACTGAGCTTTCTATATTTTCATCAATTCAATAATATAGTCACAACGGTTAAATGATTCTTGTGTCAAAACCATTGGTCAAGTTTTTCTCACTGTGATTGTTTTTTCCTATGTTTTAATATATGTTTCTCTTGTCTATTGTTTTAAAGAGATTTAAGATAAGGATTTGTGTAAAAGCACCATGTTCTCAGTTTAAAGCAATGCCAATGTTTTCCACTGAAAGTTAAACGCAAAATTCTTTACTGCTCTATCTTTAATTCGACTTCTTAACACTTTTCTCCTCTACCATAGCTCAAGCCTATGAAGAATCCAGTGATTTCCCTACCTTGCTCTGTAAGGTTATCTATAGAATTTGTTTTTGATTAAATCTTAGATTGTGACTCCATTTCCCATGGTTCCTCTTCTCTGCACCTACCCAACTCAAAAACATATCCTATTCTGCATATCTAGCCTAATATATATTCAAACAATTCTATATCAAATAGAGAGATCCCTATCTGAGTCTTGGAGGGATACATCCAAGACTCAAAGCTGTTTTGATGTTACCTTTGTGTCTACCTCCATAGCCTTGGGCAAATTACATAGTGATAACACTTTCTTGCCTATTTCTGCTTGGAGATTCTTGTTTTTCTTCTTTTCTCTTTTTATAACTTCTATTGCACTCAAGAATTATTCTCGGTAGTCAACGTTTGCCTGTTCATATTCTTCTTTGGTGTCTTATTTATCGAAATATTCTATTTCCATGAATATATTTCTTTCTATCTCACTTCTACTAACTTCATCTTCATCTAATGAGGAGATGCCTTCTTTGGTGCATAATTTTTTCTTGAAGACTTTCTTTTTTGGCTCTTTTGCTGATCCAGGTGGATATTTGTGGCCACCCCGCTCCTAAATCCGGATCATTTTCCTGTATATGCTTGTTTTATATTTGAATCATATTCATCATTTATTTTCTTTTTCTTATGAGGAAATTTGTTAGCAAAATGACCAATACCATCACAATTAAAAAAAATCAATGGAACCTTACCTTTATATTTGTAGTTGGTTCCGTTTTTAAATCTTTTGACAAAGTTGGCTACTTCTTCATCGTCTTCTGAGATATCACTGTTGTTGCTATATTCCTTTTCTTTTTGCTTTCCCTTTTGATTGACCTTTTGGATTCTTTGAATGTTGCTTCTTTTATACTTGGATTTTCCTGTTCAGTTCTCATTTCATAGGCTATGAAGATTTCGTGTAGTTCATCCATGCTTATTGAGTGTAGATCTACTCTTTATTCTAGTGCTGAGATATTAGGGTCAAATATCATTGGAAGAGATCTTAGTACCTTTTGAACAATTACAAATTCTTCAATTTCTTCTCCCAATCCTATGATTGCATTCATTGTTTCATCAACTCGTAAGACGTAAGATGCAATATTCTCATCTTCCTTCATCTTTAGTTGTTCGAATTAACCTCTATAATTTTGAATCTTTGTTGCTTTGAATTTTGAATCTCCTTCATAAATATTTTGAATTTTTTCCCAAATCTCTTTAGCGGAGCTACAATGTGTTAGCACTAGGAATCACCTTTAGATTGCATGGAAGGAAATCCCAATACCCATCAGGTTATATG
>ML784612.1:286206-303671 GCA_009831015.1 Picea engelmannii
AGGGGTTGTTGTAAACATCAGGTCTACAAAAAACCTAAGGAAGAAGGATTCTTAACATAAGATCTTCTTGAGTTCAGAACTTAAGGAGACTAAAGAAACATCATGATAATATAATAATCAAACATACACCATAATATCACCACGACCATTCATGTGAATCATTAAAAGCATGAACACTTTAGCATCAGAAGAAAATAATCTGAAAGATAAGTTTATTTCTATTAACCAAAATGTTTTAAATAAAGTACATGGCCAATTCACAATCACTTCATCAAAATATTATAGTATAAGGGAGCCTTGCTCAACTGTTCGAACCTACTAAAGAATTTCATCTATCTATTTATAACAAAGGGAGGCAACAACTGGAGGTATGAGCAAGCCTCCTTCCCAGAAAAATATCTAAGAATTTATTGCATCAACAACTTGACTAACAACCTATACTATAAAATAGGAAAGTGTTGGTGACTAATACAACCAATCTTCAAACTAACTTGATCCATATTTGTTGTGCAACTCATTGTTTTCCATGTGTCCTTCATAATCATGTGGTTGACATCATGCTGCCAACTGCTATTTCTACAGTTCTCGCCATCATCAGCTATCCAAAAAGTTGCTATCTCGACCCTACTCGATTCCTGGTTTCTGTTGGAAACCTCTTTGGGTAGCACTATGAGTAGCACACTTTGTAGTTCCTTCACCCAATTTCGTAAGATTCTGTAGCGCACTTCAAAACTAGACAAGTAGAAAAGGTAGCACCAAACCTTCTTATCCCCTGTGCAAACTTCGGTCTCTGCAAGATTTTAGATAGAGAATTTCAGTAGCGCCACTTAGGTGCATCTCTGTGCAAATTTTGTCTCTCCCAAAAATTAGGTAGTGAATTTCGGTAGCGCCATTGTGTGTTTCTGTGAAAATTTTAGGTAGCTCCATAAAAAAAAAACACCTCCACTTGGACATGTGCAGAGCGAGTAGAAACCTTGAGTAATATCAACACCATTATCTTTAGGGGATTTGGAAGCACTGTAGGTAGCACACTAGTGGAACACCAAAATACACTATTTTGTAGTGCCATAACACTACAAAATGTATGCAATCTTATTGTTGACAGAGTTAATTCTTCACAAAAATCCCCAAAATATGAACAATAATCACTTAGAATCCTGTATATGTGGCATAGGTAATGTTTCACCAACAATTTATCCTCACAAAAATGAACCATCTTCAAAAATGGGGCTCACCTTTCACCAGCTACTTTGTTACCCTGACACTTAACCTAACACTCTTTCTTGTAGAAGGAGGATCCTCCTTTGGCACATTAGGATTATTTATTTTATTGGTGATAAGATTCTTCAGTGGAGCTATGCTCTCCTTGGCTTCTAGTGTCTCCTTTTGAATAACAGCTTCAACCAATACCTGCAAGTTTCTTTGAGCCAATTCATCTTGAAAATGCTGCAACTCTGCTTTGAGCTTCCTATTCTGAGACTAGAAGCCTTTGTTCTACCTATAAAGGTTTTTGATTTTCCTATGGAGAGGTTGGGAATTTCTTGCTGCGAACCTTTCCAGGTCAATGGTGTGACTGTATCCATCCATGAGTTGTTTCATATTAACCCTGCCATACATGGCTTCTGTTTTAAACTGAGCCACCTCCTTCCTAGCATCCCTAAGTTTCTTGATTAATATTTTGAATTTTTGGTTGTCAGGTGGAGTAGTGACATGAACAGTCTCAACAGGATTCTTCATGGTCTACTCTTCCTGTTGCATAGGAATTGCCTTGTCTGTCTCATTGGGCTTCTTGATACCTCTATCTTTGTATTTCTTCTTTCCTCTCCATAGGCTTTTCAATTCCTTTACCCTTATTCTTTTGTATGATAGAGGATTTTGGTAGGGACTATTCTTCAAAAACCTCTTTAGGAACTGATGATCTTGTGAAAGGTTTCTTTCCCTTGGTATTGGCTGCTGGAGGAGAAGAGGAGAAGTGTAGCTTCTTCCCTTTCTTTGTTGCAGTTTTAGTAGTAGAAGGAACTTCTTATAACTCTGGTGGAGGAGGAGGCAAAAAATCTCTCTGTGGGGAATGAAAATATTCCTACTCAGTTCCTATGACCTGCTTGATGACCTTTGAAACTTGAACAGGAGCTCTGCCCTTTCTCTTCTTTCTGGTGCCTACTTTAGCAGCACTAGTGGATGATAAAGGGCTTGCATTCTGTGATTGAGGGGTGGCTTCTTTATCCAACTTGAAGTGGGAAGCAACAACAAAATGTTCCCATGAGATATCTTTCTTACCTAGTTCTTCAGAGACTAGAATTCTAATCAATCCAGAGTGGAAGATGCTAGTATCCACATCCTTAGACTTGGATTGAATCTTGTCTAACATCTTACCTATGATCCTTAACAAATAGTAGGGAATATTCATTTTAATTTTACCAGTAAAATGCAGTAGAATCCTTATATGGTACTCGTACAATGTGTTAAACCTCCCTTCACATGTAAAGTATCTCTGAATGATCTTCAATATCCTGTCAAAATTCTCAATCAGCTGATTCCTTGGCACACCTTTAGATAAATCATTGGCTTGATGTTCAGTCTTAAGGAAATATTTGTCATAGGATGCATTCAAAGCCATGGCTTTAAACCATTTATCACCTGTGATAGGGATTCCTATTGTAGCTTAAATAGATACCTCAGTCACCTCAAATTATAAATCCCCTACCTTGGTTCTCTTGCCATCAAAATGTAAGGAAAAAATTATTTTCACCTTAGGATGGCCTCTTTGCATATTCTAGTAGAAAGACAGGCATCCCACTCTTTGAAAAAATGCTCTTGCCATGGGCTCTATCTCAAAAAGATGCATATCCACAGGTTCA
The DNA here is from genome assembly GCA_009831015.1 of Picea engelmannii. Lineage (NCBI taxonomy): Eukaryota > Viridiplantae > Streptophyta > Pinopsida > Pinales > Pinaceae > Picea > Picea engelmannii. Next base: position 289,065 of record ML784612.1, read on the forward strand.
GTTCTAACTAACTTTCCCCCCTTGTGTGACTTATTCATCTGAGGACTCTCCATAGCTTAGGATGAGAGCCTCCTATGGATATGGGGTAGTAATGACCAGGAGGACCTAAATTCAAGCTTCAAATGGACAAAGCTGCACTTTAAAAGAAATTCCCCTTAAACCAGACTAATTGATAGTAAGTTAAGACTTGGCTATGGAAATCCCTCCCTTAGATTTATGCAGGTATTGAAAACTTAGACAATGAGAGGGTATTCTATAACTATACCTTTGAAGATGGGTGGAAAATTCTTGACTCAAATGTCAAAGGAAGTAGGGGAGACACAGTGTGGTTAAGAAACACCCTTAGGTAGCGCAATGTGTATGCAGAGGATATAATTGTTCATATGTTGTGAGCTCAGTAGCTATGGTGGGAGGATGTATTAGACTTTGACATATAGGTAGTGAAGATTATAGATTTGAAAAGAGAGCATACAAGGATAGAATAGTGTGAAGAAAGGTCTCCTTCAACTATGCAAGCCCAATAATCCAAAACTATGAGCTCTAAATCTCTTTGAAAATTTATGTGTAGAGGAGGAAACAAGGTATACCTATGGAATAGACATTTGTTTAAAGCCTCTGTGAGATTTCAGGATGAAATCATGAACATCCGGGCCTCTGAATCTACCTCAGCATTGGATTTGGAAGCACTATTGTCGATTAGTCAAAACTGAGAGTTTACGCAGCGCAACAATCTTGAGTTTTTCGAAATCACAAACTGTTATCAGAGTTCGTAAATACGAGATCTTGAAGGCATCTTTTTAAACAACGCTGAAAGAAAGGAAAATGACATCAATGTTGTAATCATAACTCAAGGTGGAAAATGATGAACGAGAAAGGTGTTACGGAAACTCCTGATGAGTGGGCAGTGCTCCATTTAAAAAAAATATTGGACAGGTAAGAAAATGAAAGCAAGGCATGGCTACAAGGGAATGAATGAGGAAAATGGTGCGTCAAATCAATCTAGTCATAGAGAGGATCAATCCTAGTGACAAATCATGAAGGGGACCAAATTTTAAGTCATGAACAAAAATGGTTCTAAGTCCAAAAATCAAATGAGGATCAAAACATAAGTTATGACTCAACACTTTATTTATCAAGGGGGTCCTAACAAAGACAATTTTGAAAAGGGGTGAAATTAAAAAAATTAAAATCCAAGGCTTAGGAAAAGATGGAAACAAAATAAAAAACCCAATGCAACTTAGTGTGATAACACAATGTATAACTTTGGTATATACTGAATTGCAAAAACCACTCAAAATTGCATTTATTTCTTTTGAATTATTTAGACTGAGTTTCTTTCCATTTTCATTTATTAGCAAAACTGTTGGTTCTTTGAATACATCTACAACTGATCGTAAAACTTCAAATACCTATGCCTGTACATATGTTTTCATCCTTTTTCTCCTGAATGCATACTTTTGTCCATCAAAATGTGGTATTGCATTTTTATACATATTGTTCCTCTCCATGATCTACCTTTAAGTGGTTAAATTAATTTCTAAAGGAACTTTCTCTGATACCAATTGTTGGATTACTAAGAGGGGGGATGAATCAGTAATAGATATTTTTAATCCTTTTAACCATAGTATGCAAGTGTTATTTATCTTTATGATCAATATAGAATTATAATCTAATAAGTGCAGAGTAAATAAACCATGAACAAATGAACAATGATACACATACACAGTACACCAATATTTTTTTACGTGGAAGCCCAATGTAGGAGCAAACCACATAATGTTTTTTCTTATTTGTATTTAAGAAATACATTCATTGGAAGCACCAACTTCCTTTGTTTCCCAGCTGCAATTGGAAGGAGGCTCCGACCCCCTATTTTCAGGATACAACCTAAGGGAATCTCCAACTCCCAAATTATTTGGCTACAACCAGAAGGAGGCTACAAACCCCTATGTTCTTCGACTACAACAACCTATCCTTTCCCCATCCAACTACCCTGAAATATAAGTGACAAATGTAGAAACTAAAAATGTCACTGTCACAACCTGTTATGCGAAATCTGTCACTGAGAAACCTGTCATTGTATACTGATCAACCAATATAACTTGATCACATATACCTCAAACACTATACCAAAAGTATGTACCTCAAACCATGTATTAGAACCTCAATGTTATACAACCTCTATCTATACCAATAACTTCAACAACATACCTTAACCAAAATCCCTCAAACATGAACCAATACTAAACTTCAATAGATCCACCTCATATCAACTCTACAACAAGCCCTAAACTTCCAAGAGGGAATCCAACATATTTACAAGGCAAACCCTTAACCAGATTAAAAAATTCAACACTACATATATGAAAACCATACATTTTTTGTTATTGTAGTGTTTTTCTACCGCAGTTTTGCTGCCATAATTCTACTGCCGTGATTTTTGTGTCATGATTTTTCTGCCACACTTTTTCTTCTGTGGTTTTTCTGCCGTGATTTTTCTCTAGTAATTTTATTGCTGCTATTTTTATGCCACACTTTTTCTTCCACACTTTTCCTGCCATGATTTTTCTGCAGCACTTTTTTTGCCGCCCTTTTCCTTCCACAATTTTTCTGCTCCACTTTTCCTCTTGCACTTTTTCTACCACACTTTTCTCTATCAATAATACCTTCCCAAATAACCTTTCACAAAATATGTATTCCATAGGTGCTAATGGGAGACCCTTTATCTCTTATTTATACTCTCCAAGTAGCTTCCTCAAGGGGTTAACTTCTAACCAACTTAATCCACTTTCCTTATTTTAGGGATAACCCACTTCTATTTGTTAGAATATAATGGATGTGATCGTTTTACCATTGACAATATCACTATTTTCACCCAAACATAGGCTGAAGCCACCCTCCAAGCACCTTAACCTTGACAGAGAATCACTCTGGAAGAAAACCCTAGGCTAGATAGCCAAACAAAAGGTAGCACACCTTTCCCCAAGGATAACACATCAAAAAGAGTTGATTAGATAGTCAAAACCCTAACCAAGAGATAGTCCAAGCCAAAACTGATCTGCTAGGTGCAACAACTGCAATGGTAGCTCTCCTCCGAACCTGCACACAAAAATGGGCACTATAGTGTGCACAAGTGTTTCTCTACAATTCTGAGACTGCCTGCCAGAATGAAGACTAGCCTCTTGTATTTATAGTAATTCTGTCTAACTGCCTAGGTCGACTTCTCATTATGGGTATCTGTCTATTTAGTATACATTATTTCTTCTGGCCGACTTCTTCTCTTGGAGGCTAATAACCTAATATAAATTATCTTCTTGAGCCAACAAGTCTCCTAGGGTTATTAGCCAACTCATCAGGGTTTCTTCTTGCCTCCCGGAGTATTTTATTCTCGTCAGGTTTACATGTGGAGGTAAATACCTCCCACAACTACCATAATATCAATAGTCCATCCTAGCTAGGGAGGTATTATAGGTAATGGTCTTGAGAAGAAAACATATCATTCACTCGGTAGCATCAACATAGTCATCTAGACTATATCATGACTAGATCATGAGCACCATCATCACCATCAATGTCATTAGTTGCATCATCTCTCAGAACCATACTCTATCTGAGTAATCAAACATGATGCTCACTCCACAGAGTGACACAAGATCTATTCTTCTAATCTAAAAGAATAAATGTTTTCAACGATTTTTTGTCTGGGAAATCATTGTACATTGATTATCCATCTAGCTGATAATCATTTTCAACATTGTTGATGGTCTTCAAGGCAATCAGAACAATATCATTCAATACAACACAACTATGTCTACCCATAGTAGTACACAACTACAATCCAGTGGTACACTACCACACCAAGTAGCACACAGGTACTTGATCATTTACGTATAGTCACAAATAGTGGAACACATCCACCACAATAGTATCCATCTACTGTCATACAGTCTCCATAACAATCATCTGATATCGAACTACATAGAAACAATGTTATGATATAAACTGAATCATCTAGACCATTCTTCCACTCACATCTATGATATCTCGAAAGAGCATCTGCCCTCAAAAAGTAAGACATCAATGATGAGATATCTGGACTATTCTTCTCAAGCAAGGAAGAATAAATTTCTTGATTTATGAGTCTAGACCATTCCCCACCCTGGGCCATTCTTCCGAAAATAAACAATGTGTAACCTGGAGAGAATGAGTCTGTCCTAAGGAATGTTTGTCCCTAATTTATGAACTTGGACCATTCTCCACCCCGGGCCATTCCTCCAACACTAAAAAAAGTGCAACCTGGAGAGAATGAATCTGCCCTAAGGAATGACTATCTGGATCATTTCCCATGTTAACCACAAGAGGAAATGTTTGTCCCGCACCAACCTCCAAAATGGACCATTCCTCATGTTAACCACAATGAGAAATTGTTGTTCGGCGAGGCGGGCTAGTCTTCCTGAGTAACCCTCAAGAAGAGAGACTGCCCTAGATCACTCCCCATGTTAACCACAATGGGAAGTTGATGTCTATGGTACATCAACAATCTGGTCCATTTTCCGAACTAGAAAATGTTTGTTCATTAAAAATCTCAATCCACTATCTGAACTGGAAATAATATGCTCATCCTAGACCATTTTCCGAACTGGAAAATGTTTGTTCGTAAAAAATCTCAATCCACTATCCGAACTGGAAAGAATCTGCTCATCCTGGACCATTTTTTGAACTGAAAAATGATTGTCCATCAATCAATAATATATTAGTGCTCCCTCCCAACCTGGGAGTCATATCTTCCTTTTTCAATAAGGAAGTCGTCTCCACAAGCTCCATCTTGAGTATGCAAACTCTTTCATATTGGATAGAATCTTTACCAAAATGTTTTCTTATCTACTCATCTATGGAGATATGTATTGGAGAACCACTTTTCTCCTTTCTGGACTTTATCACGGATAATGTAATGCTTGATTTCAAATTTACTTTGGTCTGGAGCACTAGTTTTCTCTGAAGTCTACATGTAGCTCTGATCAATAAAGTATATCATTGTTGGAAAAATGGAACATATCCATGTGGCACTTCTTCTATCATCAAGAGATCTGATCTTCTGAGTAACCATATTGATACAATATCTATGTTATAGAATATCTTCACCATGCTTCTGCTATGCACTAGAGGTTCTCCACCAATTTATCTTCTTCCATCTGCAAACAATGGTCTCTTTCTAGTATGATTCAAAGTCTTGAGGTTGCTCTTCATACGCTCTTTGTTCAATTTCTCTGGAGAACACTCTTTGCATTTATCTGATGTAGAACTCCAACCCATGGATATTGTGGATGATATAAAGACTCATGTAGAGGTATGCTTGGTTTATTGGAACAAGTAATCGTCATAGTATTCTCCCTCCATCTGGGAGAACCTCTAGTTATGGATCTTCCAATTCTTGCATATATACACTGTTCTTCATCACAAATTCCAATTCCTCTGCTTGATTTCTTTTAGTGAGTTCATATCAGGCAGGTAATCTTGTGATTATTAATGACTGGTTGTTATGGTTTCACTTTCTTTCTTGGAATCTTCATGTTCTTCCTAATGTTATTCTTTATCTCTTGGGTCCATGGAGTTTCTTATAGATTTCATTCCCTAAAGATTTCATTTCTTTATTTCATCATAGGATCATGGATGTGGATGGAAAACCAGGGATACTTTAAGGATTTTCTTCGAAGAAGTATTCTTCTTTGGTTGAACAAAACATGTATTGTCTTTCATGGCTTCTTACATGGATATATACTTCATCATATTCAATGGATCATAGGATGAGCTCCCTCATAATCCTTGCTTCATGTATGAGTGCATATAATCATCTCCCTCCGTCTAACAGAGTCCACTCTTTCATCTGCATCCTTATTGTCTTCTGCAATATATAATCATCTCCCTCTGTCTAACAGAGTTCACACTTCCATCTTATTGTCTTATGCAAAAACTTCATAATTATTTCTCCAATTTTTCTCTTGATTGTTGACTTATTTCTGTATTTGCTTCTTCTAAGTCTCTTCATGATTGATTTTGATTTTGGCTTATCTTGTAATAGCTTCCCTATGATTTGTTTGATGTATTTCATCATTTCATGTGTATTATCTGACTTGTATAATGATAGAAATCCTTATCTTTTTGTTCTTCCATAAGTATAGTTCTTCTTGGAACATATTGTCTTCTAAGAGATAGATATACAAGATATGTACAGAGACTATGCAAACAAGATATGTACAAGAAATGATAAGAGTATTGTTACCTTCAAAAGAAGAAGTCTCTTTCATCTTGATTAGTCTTCTTTGTAGGTTCCTTTTCTTCAGCAACTGATGCTTCGTGTTTCTCCTCCCTTTTCTTTAGATCGAGCCAATGATTCTTGTAGTGACCATACTTTTGATAGTTTAAGCATTGTATTTATGAAATATCTTTCTCTTGATTTGTCTTCCTCTTTGAACCAAACTTCCATTTGTTCCTGAAATTCTTGAATCTTGTTGTGAAGGCTTGATCATCGTACTTATTTTGGGGTTTCTCTTTTTCACTAATCCTAGATTCTTTTTGAGCACAACAAGTCCAAAGTTCTTCAAATGTAGGATACTCCTTCCTTGTGTTCATGCTTGCGGCAAATGCATCCCACGTCTTAGGAAGACCATTGAGTACTATGTTGACCAATTCCTTCTCTGAAATGATTTCTTCAATAGCTTGTAGTTGATCTCTTAACTAAGATATTATCACAAAATATGATGTTATACTTCCATCATCATTCATCTTCATGTCATGGAGCTCATTCTTTAGACTCATTATTTGTCCAATGTTTCTGACTGAGAAGAGGTTTGTTAGGGCATTGTACATCTTTTTTTTTTTTTATGAGTCAAGATGGGAGATGTAGGGTATCAAGTGGTATTTTATAGATTCCAATATGATACTCATAGCATTGATGTCACTATCTTTGAACTTCTCCATAACTACAACGTTTTGCAGTTCCTTCTCTTTTCCTTCTTCAAACTCTGGTTTCACGATCTTTCCTTTCATGATATCCAGCACATTATTCTTGGCAAGGATGAGGTCAATCCTTATCTTCCATGCTCTGAAGTTAGAATATCCATCTAACTTGTTTTCTGACTTCATAGAGTAATTCATGGCTACATTGACTTGGTCAACCCTAGATCTGACCAAAAACTCAAACTTGACGCCTTGGCTTGCTAAGAGTACCAGGATATGCCTCAATCCGTTCACTTTAGGTGCCTCAATGAGAGGATTAGCGTTTCTACAATTGCACCTGCTAGTAACCCTAGCACCAATGCTTTGGTGAATTCTCCTGCTAGAAACCCTAGCGACAATTATTCAACGAGCTTAATATCCTTCTGGATATGTTTCCTTCCAACGATTAGACTAAATGAAGGAGGTGTTGGCCCATAACCTGTTAGAATTTAATGGATGTGATCATTTTACCATTGACAATATCACTATTTTCACCCAACCATAGGCCGAAGCCACCCTCTGAGCATCTTAACCTTGACATAGAATCACTTCAGAAGAAAACCCTAGGCTAGATAGATAAACAAAGGGTAGCACACCTTTCCCCAAGGATAATGCATCAACAAGAGTTGATCAGATAGTCCAAACCCTAACTAAGATATAATCGAAGCCAAAACCAATCTGCTAGTTGCAGCAGCTACAATGTCATCTCTCCTCCAAACCTGTGCACAAAACTGGGCATTGTAGTGTGCACAAGTGTTACTCTGCAATTCTGAGACTGCCTACCAGAATGAAGACTAGCCTCCTGTATTTATAGTAATTCTTGCTAACTGCCTGGGTTGACTTCTCATTCTGGGTATCTGTATGTTTAGTATATATTATTTCTTCTGGCCGACTTCTTCTCTTGGAGGCTAATAACCTAATATAAATTATCTTCTTAAACCGACAAGTCTCCTAGGGTTATTATCCAACTCATTAGGGTTTCTTCTTTCCTCCCAGAGTATTCTATTCTCGTCAGGTTTACACGTGGAGGTAAATACCTCCCAAATTTACCATAATATTAAAACTAATGATTCAGATTTATGCAGGAATACAACATAATACACAAATAACCATGAATACAAATATGCAACGGAAATAACACTTCATTTCATTAATATCAAAGAACTAAAATTTGTTTACAGACAAAATAGAAATAAACTAGCTATGGCACTGGTAGCTTATCTTTGAGAAGCGATGTGATGGCTACGAGCCTTTGAAATATATGTTTAATGAGGCTTGAAGGCCTATATATTATTGAGAAATAATGGAAACCCTAAACATCCAGAAAACCTAACCCTAGAAGATGAAACACCAACATATGGCCCTGTCGGGGTAAATTGGTACATCAATTTCCTGGGGTCGTAACTTTGGCATACTATCTCCATTTGACAATGCCCAAAAAATGTCGTTTAGGGCCTCAAAATAGATCTGGAAGTTGAGGACCCGAAAAACTACCAAAAATAGTAAATTGTGCTACAATTAAGGAAACTGAAAAAATGATAGAAACGATGGTGGGGGTCCATGTGGAATAGATGGGTGTCCACCAATATCCACCTAGATAATTCCCCCCCCCCCCTACGAATAAATGGTCCCCATTGCAATGAATTCCTCCATGAGATGAGGAAACTTCTACTGAACTTGGTCCCTGGTGAGACACTTTCCCTGGTGAAGGAGTTGGCCTACTTTGACAAATTGATATAGTTGGATCCTCTGTTGGTGGGTGTTCTTGATATATGTGTCCATGATGTGATTAGTTGTGGCTTTTTCCATGTAGTATGGGTTTAAATCTATGGGTGTGAGTTTCTCTTCCATGTCGAATGTGTCTAGTAGAGGTGGAAAGTAAGGCTGAAGGAGGTCCACATTGAACACTGGGTGTAGACCAAGGAATGGTGGGATACTGAGCTCGAAGGAATTGTCCCATACAACCTTGGTGATGGTGTATAGCCCATATTGGAGTAGGCGAAGCTTGCGGTGGGGTCCAGTGAGGTGCTCCTTCTGCAAATGTAGCCACACTTTGTCGCCCACCCGGAAGTTGTGCACCCAATGTTGATCATACCGCTGCTTATACTTAGCATTGGATCTATCCAATATGTCATGAACCTATTGGTGAATGTGATTAATGCGCTAAATGAAGTTTTTCACCTTGGCATCTTCAGATTGGACATGAGCCAAAACCACCCAAGTAGCTACAAATGGTATGGCTACATCAATGGGACATAGTGGCTAGAATCCCAAGAACACCTCAAAGGGGTTGTGGTCGATTGAGTTGTGGAGGACCTGGATATAGTTGTGTTGTACATAGGGGAGGCTATCATCCCATGTGCATGTATTCTTTGAGTTGTACATGCGAAAAATTTGTACGATCATCTTGTTGATGGCCTCGATCTGGCCATTAGTTTGGGGATGGAAAGTTGTGGACATGGTGATCTTGGTGTTCAACATTGATGAGACATTGGACCAAAATGTATTGGGGAACCTATTGTCCCGATATGAGATGATAGACTGTGGGATCCAAAATTGTACCCACATTCATTCAAAGAAGAGTTTAGCAATGGCTTCTGTTATGATATTCTTCTTACAGGCCGCCATAATGGCGATCTTCAAGAATCTATTGATGACCATGGAAACACAGTCGTTGCCATTCTTAGTAGAAGGAAGGCCCGACATGTAATCCATGGAGATGGATTCACAAGGTCAATTAGGGGTAGGAAGCAGAGTATAGAGGCCTTTCTTCTTGATGGTCGGTTTGGAAATGGCATAAGCAGTGCAGGATCTTATGTACTTCCCCACATCCTATCGAAGGTTTGGCCAATAAAAATACTTTTGCAGTAGTGCCACTATTTTCTCAACCCCGAAATGTCTAGCGAATTGACTATAGTGCACTTCCCAAATCATCTTGGCACGCTCACTTGAAGGAACACAAAGGTGTCCCAGGTGACATAGCAGTGCATCCTAGAGATGAAAATATGGAACTCGGTTACCCTCCAAGAGTGTCTTGTATGTCTGTCATAAATCTGGATCGCTCTTATAGAGAAGTGGACGATCTGAAGTATCGTTCCCAAAAGAGTTGAGCACAGTGGTTATTTCCATGATCAGTGGTCGGCTGAGGCATCTTGCAACATTATTGGTGATGCCCTTCTTGTACTTGATGTTTAAATTAAACTCTTGCATATATGTGGACCACTTCTGATGGTAATTGTTCTACAACTTCCCTTGTGTATGTATGAACTGGATGGGTTGGTGGTCTGTGTGGATGATCGTTTCCTTCCCCAAAATGTAATTCTTCCACTGTCGGCAAGACTGCACAAAGGAATACATTTCTTTGTCATAAGTGGGATACTTTCGGACTATGTCAGATAGTGTCACACTGTGATAAGTCACTGGATGCCCCATGTTGAGTAAGAACTTCCTCAATAGCATTGTTAGACACATTTGTCTCGATCTCAAATGGTTGTTTCAAGTCTGGTAATGTGAGAACTGGAGCACAACAGAGGCAATGTTTCAATTCTACGAAGTCCTTCTGCTCCGATTCTGACCAAAATAATTTTTCTTTCACTCCTCCCTTGGTGACTTCACTCAAGGGCCAAGTGATATGAGATAATCCCAAAATGAACATGTGGTAGAAATTAGCAAGACCCACAAAGATGACTTGGATATTTGTTGGGGTTGGCGAATCCCAGATGACTTGGATCTTGGTTGGATCCACATGCACCCCAATATCATCAATAATGTATCCCAGATACTGAACCTGGTTCATGCCAAAAGTGCACTTCTCCAAATTGGAACACAACTTATGTTTCCGTAGTGTTTGGAGGACCTGTCGGATGTGGTGGTGGTGCTCTTCCCAAGTCTAGATTATGATTTGGATGTCATACAATTACACTACTAAAAATGAGTTGGTGAATAGTCGCAATATGTCATCCATCAGCCTCATGAGGTTGCAGGAGCATTCATCAACCTGAAAGGCATGACTAGCCATTCGAAAATGCCCTCCTTGGATTTGAAGGTAGTCTTCCACACATCAGACAGTTCGATTGGTACTTGACGATACTTGGACTTCAAGTTGATCTTTTTCAAATATTTCTCCCCTTTCAGTTGGTCCAAAAGGTCATCAACCTATGGGATCGATTACCTATTCCATACGGTGATCTTATTCAGTGCCCAATAGTCAATACAGAGTCTCCAAGTCCCATCCTTCTTTTCCACCAACATGATCGGGCTCCCATAGGGTGATGAACTTGGAAAAATTTGACCTTTATACAACATCTTCTAAATCTATTATCTGATTTCATCATTCTCCATAACAGAGTGTCGATAGATCACTCCATTGGGAAACGATGCACCTGGGGTCATATCGATGGGGTGCTTGACCTGACAGTGCAGAGGCACCCCTGCAGGTGAGGTGAAGATGTCTTGGTACTCCTCCATGACATTGTCCATTCGTTGTTGTTGTGAAAAGGAGTCCTTTCTGGAGGTCCTGGCCATAGTATTATTCTTTCCCTAAGGGTGGATCATCAGGAAAACAAATTTCCCAGTTTTGGAAATGAGCTTACTACTTTGTTTTGTAGTAACCAAAGAGATAGCGACAGGCAGTGGTACCTCTGGTATCCTTTACAACCTATTTCTCAAAGTAACAATAACAATGCAAGGTTGAGACTCATACAAAATATGTTTCTTCCACAAGTATGGTTGGCCTAATAATACATCACAAACATCAAGAGTAGAAATGTCACATAATACCTCATCGATGAAGGGCTTGATGTTGTAGGGAAGGCGACATTGTTGGATGACACGGAGATCCCGTCCTTGGTGAGGCCACCTGATGGTGTACAATTGTGGGTGTGTTGTGGTCGGAAAGCCCAAACACTTCACAAACTCTATTGAAATGAGGTTCTTTTGCCTCCCGTTGTCGATGATGATCTGTAGTGGGGAACCCTTTACCCACATATGGGAGTGGAAAATATGCTCCTCCTCCTCTGGATCTTCCGGTTCTACCTTTTGGATATTTTTGGTGGCAATGGTGGCATTGCGCTCTGCAATGATAATCTTCTTCCCTCTATCATTCCCCTTCTTGGGTTATGATTCAGTGTCAGATAATACATTTGATTCAAAAGCCCTCATCTCGACCACCAATGATTGTTTGTCCTGACACTCACTTGTGTTGTGAGTGGAGCTCTTATGGAACTCATGGCACTTTCCCATGTCCTTCTTCAGATTCATGGTGTTGTTATTTTCTTATGGATTTATCAGGTTTTCTTGAGACATCATGTCTTGGATTTGTCCTTTGCTCTATGGTTTGGGGGAACCTTTGACTTTCTTTTGATACGCAGATCCAAAGTCTTGCTTCTTCTGTTCGAATTTCTGCTCAATCTTGGCATCACACCGATATGTCGTACCAAGTGAGAATATGTTGAGGAACTCCATTTCCTCCTGAATGTATTTGTGTAGACAATTGCGGTACTTCAACTCCAAATGTTTCTCCAAATCTTTGATACCCAAATTTGTGCATAGGGTATGGAATATATTTGTTAGTTCATGCACATCTTGATCCCTTTGTTGTCACAACATAGTCCATTGTATGTACTTGTCCTCATAGATCCCCACGGGATAATATTGTTCCTTGATGGCGTCTCAAAAAATAATTCCAAGTGGGTATGGATGAGAACAGGTAGGGTTCCTCCTCGTATTTTTTCTCACAGTAGGTTTCCCACCAGTCCTTGACATGGGGGACGACTTTGAGCAGTGAAAAAATAATCTTCTCCAAGTCGAAAAAGTCATGAACCGACAAATATCCATCTAATAGATTTGACCATCTATCTACGACGTCTGCATATATTTGACCATGAAATATGGGAATGTCAAAGTTTACTTGTACCTTAAAAGGGGTTGTGCCCCCAGAGTGATTGTTGGATGTAGATGCATCGTCAGTGGGCAATCATTGAAGGATCTAGGAGGATTTATCCATCATTGCATTCCTTTGTTTTTCAAGGGCCTCCTTGAGTAATATTTTGATAGGATATCCATCTCCCTTGTATTTCTTTTCATCCCCCATGGGTGGCGATCGGGGTTTTTGAGGCTGATCTTGCAAAGGTTCAACCAGATCGATCCCTAACTCCTTATACCCCGACCTCATTGGGGACATGCAAAGAAGGATTGACAAAGAGAAGACCACTCTAATACCACTGGTCCAGATTTATGCAGGAACGCAAAAAAATACACAAATAACCATGAATACAAATATGCAGCGGAAATAAAACTTCATTTCATTAATATCAAAGAACTAAAATTTGTTTATAGACATAATAGAAATGAACTAGCTAGGGCGTTGGTAGCTTATCTCTGAGAAGAGATGTGGCAGCTACAAGCCTCTGAACTCTATTTTAAATGAGGCATGAATGCCTATCTATTATTGAGAAACATTGGAAACCCTAAACATCCAAAAAACCTAACCCTAGGAGATGAAACACCAAGATATAGGCCTCGTTGGGGTAAATTGGTACATCAATTTCTCGGGGTCGTAACGTTGGCATACTATCTCCATTTGATGCACATGATACATCATTAAAAATATCTATCCGAGGAATACAATATATGTTTCGACCGGACCATGCCCAAAAAACTTTTTTTAGGGCCTCAAAATGGCTCCGAAAGTTCAGGACCTGAAAAACTACCAAAAATAGTAAATTGTGCTACAATTAAGGAAAATGAAAAACTGAAAGAAATAATGGAGGGGTTCCAAGTGGAATAGGTGGGTGGCCACCAATATCCACCTGGATCATCTAACCACTTGTCCACTTCTAACTCACTTTTCTACAAGTAGTAAATTCTCCACTTCTAGTTGCAACTAAATTATTTTTAAATGTTTTCTCAATGCAACAACTTAACCCATTACTAGCTCCTAGTTTCACCCACTTGACTAGTCAAATTTTTCTAGGAGCTTCTAGAATTAATTTGACATCTTTGACCTTCTATATAACTCATGAGGGTTCTCCACTTCACCAGGCCATAAATATCTAACTGTAAGGAGTTTTGTGTTGTTCTGCATATCAATGGAAATGACATGACATGTACTATCCATCTAGAATAGCATTACCTACAAATATATTAAACTTCATACCATTATACATCAATCAAACTGGAGTTCCTTAATCATTTTGTTGGGGCTACCAGAGTTTGCTACCAAACTTGCTTCAAGGGTTGATATCAATGACAACCAACCCAATGAATCAACACTTAAGGTTTATAATAATTAGAGGGGTTTAGGGTGTTAATTGTTAAAATATTTTTTGGTGGTTATACTAGTTAATAGTTAAGCATAATTCAAGTTAGGGGTGACCGAGCTTAATTCTATGGGTCATAGGGGTTATAATTATTACATAAACTATGGGTTAGGGGTTAAAGGAGATAGATATTGTAGGGGATAAGGGAAATAAGAGTTATGGGTATGAGCTTATAGAAGTTATATGACTTACAATTATAGGTGTTAGGAATAAGAGGTTAGAAGGGTTAATATTTGTATGGGATATAGGTATTAGGCATTAGGTGTTCTATGGATGTAGGGGTTAGTGTCTA
>ML784612.1:339537-351184 GCA_009831015.1 Picea engelmannii
CCCAAGTTTAGAAATGTTAAGGGATAGTTGGAAGAAATTAACTATAATATAGGAGTTAAGAAAGGATGTCCCTTGTCCCCAACCCTTTTTGGCATGTACATTGACACATTAGAAGATTATTTGGAAGAAGCAGGTTATGTCAATAGATAAATAAAATTGCACTGAAGAACCCTAGCGCACCGAAGAACCAGGCCCCATGTATGTATGCTGTGCGCTCTGACGTCAGAGCACTGCCACCCGCCTTGCCACTCTGCAGATTAGCGCCTCACGAGAATCTTGCACTCCACACAATGAGCACGGGAGAGGGGGGGAAAGCCCCCTCGTACAGCGACATAGCCGCCAGCGATAGATCTGGTACCCGTGCTAAGAGGCCCGCCTTCGAACCACCGGTGCATCTAAGGGAGCTTCTTTTTACCCAGGAACAAAGTCTCAGCAAAGAAATGGAACTCGAGCCCAGCACATCCCATCCGCAAGCTTCCAAAAACTGGATGCTAGGTAAGTGTATTCCACAAATGGAAAAACCACCACTCTATCATATCAAATCGACAAGGGTGGGGGAACACACCCAGTTTATGATGGACCACGCACTAATAGGCAAATTCCTGGGACTCTGGCCTACCGAGAAAGATCTCACTCGCTGAATAAAGGACCGGTGGAACCCTAAAGGAGATTATGAGGTACAACTTAGCTCCAAGGGATTTTTTACAATTATCCTGTACAACCTAGAAGACAAGGATAGAATATTCGACAACGGACCATACTTCTATAATTCAACATGCCTATTTCTAAGGTTCTGGACCGACAGATTCAGTACAGAGCAAGAGGACTTCTCAAGAGCCCCGGTCTTGATACGACTGTACTCCCTGCCCCAGGAATTTTGGCTGGAAGAAATACTAATGGGTATAGGAAACACGGTGGGACAATATGTCAAAGCTTCAGAAGCCACGAAAATAAGGAAATACACTTCATATGCCCATATCTACATCTACATGGACATCTCGAAAGCTCTACCAGGTTCCATCACACTGGAATACCAGGACGAGGACTGGAACCAAACAATTGACTACGAATACATACCCTTTCGATGCAGAAAGTGCCACGAGCACGACCACTTGTTCAGGGACTGCCCCTTGAACGCCTCAGCCCCTAAATCCACTGAAGCCAAGCAGAAGGACGACTTTACCAGCGTCACAAGAAGGTGAAAGAATATGCCAAAAAAATAGAACCAGAGCTCAGCCCCAAAGGCCCCCTCTAAGAATTCCTTTGAGACTCTCAATCAGTCACAGAAAGAGGCAGAATTACAGAACCCCCTCCAAGCATCAATGCAAGCGAAAGGTAAAAGCCCTAAAGTACAACACACAACTCATCTAAAGGAAACCACTCAGTCAACACAATCCGGTAGGGATGAAGACACCAATATGCTTATTGATGAAACGGATCTGGCAGAAATAGACCTAGAAAAACTGGAGGAAGCCCTCAATCAAAAGGATTTGCAGCATATTCCAGTAGAACAGCTCAGGAAAGTGCACAAAGTGTTCACTGACTCCACGGCGGGCTCCACAGCTAGGCTGGGCATCTCGTCAGATCCCAGCCCCGAGCCCAAAAAATCCACCAAGGAAAACAAGAGGCGAGGATGCAAACCAACCCAACAACTTATTAGGGAGGCAGGGCACTTAATGATCAACTCGGGCCAAATACAGAGGTTATCGGAGGGATATCTCCACCCCCCCCACCATCCTCATGATGAAGACTATATCTTGGAACATTAGAGGTCTTAATGGAAGATCCAAGAAGCATATCCTCCGAGAATGTATTAAGACAGAGAACCCAGATATATTACTATTGTAGGAAATGAAGTGTGCAGGACGGGAGGCGGAAAGTATTTTTCGGAGCAGCTAGAGAGGTGGGGAATTCCTCTTTCAGGACTCCGTAGGTGCGGCAGGAGGACTAGCCATCCTCTGGAACCCGCAAACGGTCACTCTGATTCACCCCTTCTCCACAAAAGACACCTTAACAGCTTACTTCAGAGTTATAGCCTCCTCCAAGGAAGGAGCCATCACAAATTTCTATGGCCCGCAATCTATCCAAGACAAGGAGGGCTTTATACAAACCCTCCATTATGTTCAAACCCTCATACACATGCCGCACTGGATCATTGGAGGCGACTTCAATATGATCCTAACTCTGGAGGAACAAAACGGCTGGAGCAAGACAGTGATAAGTTCAAAACCCTAATAGAGCAATTAAATATGGTTGACATGGAAACCCGGAATGGAATTTTTACCTGGTCCAATAAAAGAATAGGGCACCAGCATGTGGCCTGTAGGCTGGATCGCTTTCTAGTGACAGAAGCACTCCTTGAAAGCGATCAGGCAATGGAAGCAAATATTATACCAAAATCAGGGTCGAACCACTGGCCCATAGTCTTTTGTCTGGACCCGGGATTCCCCACCAGGCCCAAGCCCTTCCGCTTTGAAAAGTTCTGGCTTACTCACCCAGACTTTAACCAGCTGGCACACACTTGGTGGGCCCAGGCAGAAATTGATCATGGCACTCATATGTACAAGTTCCAACAACGCCTTAAGAACTTCAAACTACATCTAAAAAGGTGGAACAAGTCCACCTTTGGAAACATCCTTCTTAGGAAGATGGAAATTGAGAGCCAACTCGAAGAACTTCAATGAACATTCATAATAGGGAGCCGAACTCAGAACCTAGCAAGGGAAGAGGAAGGACTAATGGCGGACTTAGAAGCCTGTAGGGAACAGGAAGAGATCCTCTGGAGGCAAAAGTCTAGGGTCCAATGGCTTAAAGAAGGGGAGCACAACACAAAATTATTCCATAGGGCGATGACGCATCGCAGATACATCAATCGCATCACCCAGCTGGAGGATGATCAAGGCACCCCGATAAGAGATCATGATCAAATAGCGGAAGCACTCAACTCCTTCTACCAAGATCTCCTCACAGAGACCAATACAAACAGGGAAGAATCCATCCAAAAAGTCACTCGGCACATACCCAAGCTGATTAACTCTGAGCATAATATAGCACTGATAAGACCTATTACTCAGTCTAAAGTGGATTCAGCAGTAAAGGACATGCCTCCTGGTAAGCACCAGGCCCTGATGGGTTCACAACGGATTTCTTCCACTATTGTTGGGACATGATCAAGGAAGATGTATGGCTAGCAGTAGAAGAATCCAGAACATCCGGTCAAGTTCTCTCCACTTTAAACGCGACCTTTATCACTCTCATCACCAAGGGGGAATGTGCCACTCACCCAAAGCAGTTCAGACCAATTTCCCTTTGCAATGTCATTTATAAAATAATCACAAAGGTTATTGCCAATCGCCTCAAACTGCTCCTGCCGACCATCATCTCTAATGAGCAATCTGGCTATGTGGAGGGCAGACAAATCATGGACAGTGTCATACTGGCCAATGAGGTCATCCACTCCTTAAAGACGAGAAAAATACCAGGTATGCTTATCAAACTTGATCTCTCAAAAGCTTTTGATAGATTAAGCTGGCAATATCTGCGGTCGGTTTTGGAATCCTTTGGCTTCTCTAACCACTGGGTCGATTGGATTCTCAAGCTCACCTCTTCTCCCTTCTTTTCAATCCTTGTTAACGGCACACCTTCCCGACCTTTTCGCTCCACCAGGGGTATCAGGCAAGGAGATCCCCTTTCTCCTTTCCTCTTTGTTATCATGGCAGAGGGCCTAGGTCGCTATCTCAAAGCGGCGGTCCTTGAAGGCTCACTCACTGGGCTGCCACTCCACAACCTTCACCCGGCGCCCTCACATAGCCAATTTGTCGATGATACACTCCTCATGAACACCCCCATAGTTAGAGAAGCCACCAAGCTCAATTCAATCCTCTCTGACTTCTCGGACGCTTCCGGCATGCTGCTTAACCTGGAAAAATCAAAACTTTATTTCTTTAACACACTAGCCTCGGTTCAATCTCACCTCTCAAGACTTCTCAGCATCACCAGAAGCTCCCTCCCTTCCACTTATTTAGGCATTCCCTTAACTGAAGAGTCAACAAAATCTATCTCTTGGGACAGCTTGCTATTATCCATATTCAACAGGCTGAACAACTGGACCTTCAGACCACTGAATATTGCTGCCAGACTGGTCCTGCTCAAGTCAGTTCTTCAAGCTCTGCCCACATATCTTTTTACAGCACTGGCCATGCCCATCTCGGTTATCAAGGCTATTAGGAGCCTCCAACGTAATTTCTTGTGGAAGGGAAACCGGAACAACAAGAAATGGGCTCTAGTTGGATGGGACAAACTTTGCAAACCCAAAAAGCGCGGAGGGTTGGGAATCCGAGACCTGGGGAAGATGAACCAAGTCATGGGAGCCAAGATGTGGTGGAGGTGGTTGCAACACCCGCAAGAACTCTAGGCGCAGATTTGGAAGCAAAAGTATGCCCCGAATGCACAATCTAACCAACTAATAAGATTTAATGAACAGACGCAAGGTTCCAATATTTGGAACACCGCCTGGAGAAATCGCCCCCTGATATAGTAGCATGCCTTCTGGGAGGTAAGAAATGGCGAAAGTACACTCTTCTGGTAGGACTCATGGCAAAAACTACCCCCTCTTGATGATATGGAAAGCCTCCACACAATCAAGCTTAAGTTACAGCAAAACAACTTCAAAAATGTTAAGGATTTTTGGATCCCAACTCAAGAAAGGCAACCCTAGAGGAATTGGAAAACCAGCAGAACAGATCTACAGATCACGGAGGAGATCGACCTTCTGCCGTGGCAGGAATGCATGCAATACCAGAAAATTCCAAGTAAAGAAGGACCGGACGTACTTATATGGGGCCACTCCACCTCTGGTATTTTCTCGGTCAAAGAGGCTTACCATTTACAAGGAAATCCTCCAAACCAGATCTCTGACACAATCTGGAGCAAAGTCTGGCAACCTTTTCTCTGGCCCAAGGTCTCTTTTCTCTATGGCTCATATCTCAAAACCGCATCCTCACTCGGGACAACCTACGAAAGAGAGGCTTCATAGGCCCCTCTAGGTGCACCCTCTGTCAGCAAAGCAAGGAAACCATGGAACACCTCCTCAACAATTTCCACTACAGTCAACAAATTTGGGATTGGGAAGCCCTGGCCATGCGACGATCCTAATGGAATCGAGGTAGCATACGGGGCACTCTAGTAAATTGGGAAACAATATCCTTCCACAATCCAATTCTCCAGCGCATCTGGCAATTACTCCCAGGCTTCACGCTATGGTCAATCTGGAAAGAAAGAAATAAGAGAATCTTCAACTCCATACAGTCCCCCTCTACCACTACTTGGGAAAGGGTTAAATGGTTCATCCGTGAAACCATTCACAACAAGTCCTGGCTCCACAAAGACACGCAGTGTAAGCCCGAGGAAAATATCATTCTGGAAGGATGGAACTTGCAAATGCGTATGCAGCCACAGGGGAAGTCCAAAAACGGGAAGGTCAACAGTCCCACGGATTGGACCCCACCCCCCCTTGATTTTCTCAAGCTCAACTTCGATGGGGCCTCCAGGGGAAATCCTGGACCAGCTGGTTTTGGAGCCGTCCTTCAGAACCACATGGGCAAGATTATTCATATGATCGCCGACTTTTTGGGTGAAAATACGAACAACGTGGCGGAGCTCACAAGTCTAGTAAGAGGCCTCCAAGCCGCTATTCAACATCAGTATCATCGACTGGTTATTGAAGGAGACTCCCAAGTAATAATCCAACTTATCTCCAAAATCCTTCACGGCAAGCCCCCTTGGCGGATCTCCCCCAGCTGGAGACTCTCTGGTCTTCTGGAGGATTTTGGCGATCTTACCAACTCCAATCTCACCCTAATCCCGTCTCATGTTAAATGAGAAGCCAACAAGGTTTCAGATCACCTGGAAAATACAGGGATTGATGCCAAAGCAGAACTCATATATTGGCAGGCCCACGTCTCTGAAGAAACAGACCTCGCAAGGTGTTGCAGAGACCTTGCTTGCAGAGACTTCCCAGCCCCGGATGGGGTGACACGTAGCTCCATGGAAACAGGTGTACTCGCACCCAGCCTAGGCATAAATGTCGATGGTCGCCACCCACAAGTCTGCATTAACGATGGGGGATGGCCATAGCTGCAGCCGCAGGACGGAGGGACCTCTCCCTTGCGCGATCATTTACGACCTCAGCGCACTCGGGATGGCAAGGGTTAAGTGCGGGCAGGTGACCTCGGCTCTTGATTATTTAGTTTTTTATTTGCCCGGACAGAGAAGGACTGCACCTGCCTCGGCTCTGCTTTTCGCATGGACGCTCTAGTGTAGTCCAACATTCATTATGCCCTGGC
This sequence comes from Picea engelmannii, assembly GCA_009831015.1. Lineage (NCBI taxonomy): Eukaryota > Viridiplantae > Streptophyta > Pinopsida > Pinales > Pinaceae > Picea > Picea engelmannii. The sequence continues at coordinate 345,882 of ML784612.1, forward strand.
ATTCTGCATTTTCGTTATATTTCTCTCTGTGTGTAACGAGACAGAGTTGGCTAGCTCGTGCTTTGCACCTGCAACTTCTCTCGTCCTGGCTCATCTGCCTTTACCTGCAATTGCTCTGTTCCTTCACCATGGCTCGAAAGAGAGGCAGACCTCGCCGTGGCGAGGCCTGGGAGGCACATAAGGCGCAGCGGCGATGGAAGGAGCAATTGGAATGCTCCTTGGCTCTGACAACCTCCATTCTTTGGAAGAAATCCAGGGCAAAGAAATTGGTGTAGCTCGCCACCATTGCTGAACCAGGAGCTGGCTGTAGCCGAGACGTCAAGGCTAATACACCGGGAGCCCGGAAGGAAGCTGGTACTGAGGAGGAGTTCCCCCCCTGTATAGTGGTGGAAGACCCGTTCATGGAGGACCTGTCGATTGCAGAGAAGACCCGTGCCACTGCGGCGACCCATCGGGAGGAACGCAGACCCATTCCGACACAGGAAGACGATACCCCCAGCTATATTGTGGAAGAAATCCCCTGGCCCGGTGACGACAATTTCAGTTGCCATGACATACATGTGAATGAAGCAGGCACGAAGGGTGCAAAGGTTGATGCGGAGCAGAGGGTGTTCGACGCAGGTTTTGGAGTGGTGGTGGACGTGGGTGGTAGCATGCATGGCTCTCTCCTCCGAGAAGAGCACCTGGCTCTAATGTTCGACCTTCATGGCCACTTGTCTGACCTGGAGCATCGGGCCCTCCTCATGGGCCAGCGCATGGACATGCTCCTCGATGCATTTTCCAATGCTCCAGCTAAGCGGAAATGACCCCTCTACACACAAGCATTCACCATCCTAGCTGGGTCCACGCGGCAGATTGGCGAGGATGACAGGTCCCCAGGCACCTAGGTTTTTATGCTCTCTCGGTTCCTAGTTTTATTATGTTACTGTTTTATGTGCATTTAGACTATAGACATCTGTCCTAGTTTCCTCCGGGCAGGACAGATGCTACTCTGTTTTTATGTTTTATCATGCTATTGCTACTTGCCCTCCACCTATGCTGGTTTCCGATAATCGATAGCATTTTGGGTGACATCAGACCTGCTCTTTTGTATACTCTGTAAAAGTTTTTTGTCTATCTAATATAGCAGGTTCCACTTTTTTATTTAAAAAAAAAACAGATAAATAAAATTAGAAATAAAGATAAGCAATCCCTTACCTTCTCTTGATGTTTAGATTGTTCAAAATCTTAACAACAACTTCACGATCATAAATCCCCCTGTGTTTTTAAAGAGGTGGTGCTCCTTTATTATTTCTAAAATGAACTATGAAAATACAGTTTTAAATAAAAAGAATAATCACAAAGAAGGGTTCCTGAGATAATAACTTTAGATGATTATTGCATTTAAAACTGAAAATAATATCATGAGCACACTCCAAAAATATCATACACAGAAATCCCAAATTATGAAAAATCATTAAATTCATACCCCAAAATAGTATTGGACCTAGAAGAAAAGAGAAAAACAATTAGAAATCAGCTATAAGTTTTCATTGAATGAAAACACATAAGTTGGATGATTTCTAAGTGAGAAGTATAGAAGATGGAAAATTATGAAAAATGACCACTTGACTTACAATCATGGATCCTCTCGCACTCATTTTCTAGTTGGGACGTCTTTTATACTTTATTTAGTTGGAACTTCTTGACTAGTTGTAACTGTTTTCTCCTTATCTGATTCTTTTATTTTGTTTAAGCATTCTTTAAACAATTTTCAATATATTCTCTCATGGGTGCAACTTGTTGGCAGCCAATTCAATTTTTTCTATTCTCCTATAAGCTGCCTACACCTATGCCTTCCGAACTTCAAATTGTCGTCGCATTTTTCAAATAGACAATATTTTCATTTCTTGCGACACTTGCGAATTGGTCTCCATTAAGTTTTCACGGCTATAAGTGTGAAAACTTTTCCTTTCGAGGTCACATTTCGATCACTATCTGAATTGTCGTCATCTTTTTATCGATATTTTCTATGGCACTTACCTTTGGTTTATCGTTATGTGGCTGAAAGGATTTTCGAACTATGCCTATTTGGAAGTTCTTATATTGATTGCATAACTTGATTTTATTATGGCTCTTGGCTTGTCAATTTTATGAGTATCGATTGGAACAATGGTTTAAAACTTTTGATTTATACAATGGCGCATGGTTAACACTCAGTGTTGGTTACACGTTGAATATTCATGTTCTAAAAACTATAGTTGTTTTGGCGCGTTGGCATAACACTCACCATTTGATTCTTTGGTTGGCCAAACGATATGGTTTTTGAGTTATGCTATGATTGATTGAACATATGTGGAATTTGCAGGCTGTACTTTACCATAACTATTATGCATGGCGGTGAATAACTCCACCACCCTCGCATGCACACATTAATGCTTTCCCCCTTTGATCGTTCATTGTTGTTAGACTGAATAACTCTGCTCCTATGCATTGGTGAATTCGAACCAAACCCTTACCATGTGCTCGATTCATGGCACCAGTCGTCCGAGTTGAAACCAATAGGAGCCAAACTCTGTTGATGTTTGACAGTGCCTGCGGTGACCTCGAGGAAAATGGGTGGCTTACATCTATACAAAGATTCGAGGTTTTTAACCTCTGCGTAGCTCGACAATTTTCTTTGACCTTTGATGGTTGTAGAGCCAAGGTCGGCGATATTCAACTGGAAATTGATGAACATTTTATCAGTCTTGCTACGGGTTTGCCTTCCACTGGACAACGATGGTCCAAGAATTGCAAAGTAGAGAAGGTCCCATGGACACTGCTCTTCCAGTCGTGTAAAATAACCTCCTGTGATAAAGGTATGCCCGTGACCATGCTTAAACAACGTTGGCACGATTTATTGATGATAATCAAATAGTTTATCACATGTGAGGGTCGGTACAGGTTTGTGTTCTTGCACCACCTTCGTTTTCTTATGGTTTTTATGGGTTATCAGCTCAATATGCCCTATTATTTGCATAGAATCCTATTAAAAATCTCAAAGAAGTACAAAAGAAATCAGGCTGATAGTAGCCTTTTTCATTATGGGCTGGTTAAGATTATTGTTGTCTGTCATTTGAGTCTGCACGGGGATTGTTGGAGTAATTTCGTGGCTCGCAATGGTTTCAGGGATTCGAACCTTACACAGGTCGAAAAACCAGTGGTGAACGAGGTCAAGGTTGTACCTCCAGTACCCTACCATACCCTACTGCCCAAACCATTGGCTGACCTTCCTACTGACCTACCCCACACTGTGACTAAGGGTGTTGAGACTGTTAAGCCTATGGGAAAAAAGCCCACGGAAAACCTCACTGCAAATGCTAAAGGGAAAAAGAATGCCTGTTTGATTTCACGGATGGCAAGAAATAAGCCAAATCCCCCTGTTGAACCAAACCCTGTGGTGTTGAGTGAGGACTCCAATTCGGAAGTGGAGCGTTTCTTGGCTAGCGAATACCCCTATTCACAAGGTTTGTGTGTTGAACCCTCATATGACTTTGTGTCAAACTTACCCCCCTGCCTACAGGATGACCCTAACTACCCAGGCATTAAGTTTCCTTGTGAAGCCCCCAGTCATTTATCCAAAACCTCTCCTGCTTTGTTTAAACCTACGGTGCCACCCTGTGATCAATGCAGTTCATGGTTAGAGAAATATTATCTGGATGTTCTGATTATCCAGTCAACAATTCAATCTTTGGAGGACTAGGTTACACTGGTTACCAGTCAAAAGGCCAAGCTATAAGCCACTGATAAGAAACAAAAGACGACATGCTCCATCTTGTTTAAAACTGTGGAATCAGCCACGACTGTCGTGAATTCTAAGTTGACATAATTAAGCAGCCTCGTCATCACACAGGTATATTTTGATATCACTTGTTTATGTAACAATTCGAATTCAATTTTAAACAGTTTTGTTTACAGCATTGATCTGCTCTGTTACATTGTATGCATTCTATACATAGCTTTGCTTTGACTAAATGGAAGTTCGTTTTCCCAGTTTAGCTTTTCTTAGATTTTCATTGATTTGATTGATTTTAGTGTGGATTTGATTTGTTTGATTGGGTTAAAATGGATGCTCTACTGTCAATTGAAGTCATTTTCATCTATTCTAGATAGGATTTGTTTCTCATATTCAATTTTGAACGCAATCACATTTTGATTCGATTTCGTTATAATGCATACGCTATGATTGGTAACGATTTTGATGAGGTTAATTGTTACGGTTTGTTGTGCCATTATGATTTTTAAAGAACATGATTTCAACTCGAATCATTTCCAATGTGACTTTGTTTCTTCGGAAACAATGTTGTTTATTTTAAGTCTGTGCCAATGCGCTCAAATCATAAAATAGATTTAATTCATAATGAGTATGCTAAAAACCCAGCCGGTTAATTCGCATTGGTTTACTATTAGCTAGACCATGTTATCAGTTGGATTTGTATTTGCGATAGATACTCTATTTGAATTTGATTTGTAAAATGAGATTGGTTATATCCGGATTCACGATTTGTTTCTATGTTAAACTCGGTCATGATTCGTTTCAAATCAATGATTTCGTTCAAAACCAATCGAGTTTATTTGCCCAATTTACAATAACCAATTATCACTTAGGTCGATTCTAATCAAAGTCAAATTAATCTGGTTACGATTTTGTATGAGTTGATTCTCATCCCTGTTCGAATTGGTCTACCTGTCGTGTGAATCGATTGATGTCATGACAGTTATAACAATTTTAAAACGATTTTGTGTTGATCGGATCGTATCTCCTGTTGTTGGAAAAACACAACGTTTGCTTGTCATTTGTTTGATTGCATTACTTTTCGAATTGGATATGAAGCGATTTTTAAAACTGTTTGGTTCTGTCTACCCGATTACAATCAAAACAGAGTATGATTATTTCTCTATTCGGTTATTGAAATATGATTCTATTGGATTGCAAATGATATAACATTTTGATTTTTTATTGGTTGTTAATTCAATTTGATTTTATTAAAAAGATTTGATTCAATTTCCATTCTGATCCTGTATGTTATTTTAGACTAGCTACAGAATTAGATGATTTTGTAGCTAAGTCTGTAGAATTAGATTTTTATTGTTTTGCTAATAAAATATATTTCTAACTTGTTATTTTTGGTCCATTGTAGATGAATTCGAAATTGCATTGGATTTGATGAGCAGTTAGGGGATATTTGAAATATTTTGATATCATTTTAGTTTCCTAGTTTAGTTGATTTTGGGAATATCTTCCCAGATTATGTAAACAGTTTGATAACTGCCACAGGGAG
>ML784612.1:351645-366022 GCA_009831015.1 Picea engelmannii
AATATCAATATTTTGTTTTATGTTTATGTGTATCTATTTGCATTTGGTTAATGACTACTTTAGCTATCTTAATATTTTTGCAAATGATATGATTTAATCACTATAATCCATATCTGATTTCTTCCAGTACTTAAAAAACATAGAAATTGTTTGATTCAGTTTGTGAACGATAGATTTCTCTTCTTCATAAGTTGGATTATTAAGTATAAGTTTTTGCATAACAGGTTTCCCTTATTACAGATATTTATAAATCATATAATTGTTACGATTTTTTATGTCTTGTTTGTCCTATAAATAAACTCAAAGAGCAGCACAACCTATCATTTACGAGAAGCTTCTGGATCATCGGGTGCGAGTTTCCTTCCTCCGACCAGCTTCGAAGTCATCATACACAGGACAAATCTGGAGTGTTTCCAGGTTAGTTTGTCATTTGTTTAGTATATTAGATTGTTTAATTTCAGTAAGTTATTTCTTATTTATAAAAATAAAAAATCAACAAAAATATTTCTCGCTGTCTTAGGGAAAAAATCAAATGAGTTTTACAGGTTTTATTTAAATCTGCCAGTTGTAGATATTGTATATTTGTGAATAAGTTATAGTGCAATAAGTAGTTAGATAATTAATTATTAGAGTTAGTGTAATAGTAATTAGTAGTTTATATTTAGTTTTAGTTTAATTTATTTAGTAGTTTGTTTTAATTAGATTAGTGTATTAGTTTTTTTTAGTTAATTTGTTTTATTAGTTTTAGTTAGTTTAGTTTGTTTTATTTGTTTTAGTTAGATTACTTAGTTTAGATTAGTTTTCTCTTTGGTTTTCTTAGAACCTTAGAATGGCCAACGGAGCCGTTAAACCCGTCAGGGTGGTTCATTCCAAACGGCTTGGGTTATTAGACAACTCCGGACCGGTTCCACTCTCTCAGTTGACGGATGGTCAATTTTGCCCGTCAACAAATGGCTCTAGAAGGAGGACCGAACTAAGTTAATGGCACAATGCGGTCGTAAGAATCCTCCCCCCCCCCCTAATTGCTCACCCATAGTGACCAGAAGCCATTCTCAAGATAATATTCCCCTTCAAACAACAACTACTTCAACCGAAGATCCGCATATCACAGTTGAGCTAGCAACCCCTAATCCTACAGGTAGTGACACACAAGAGATTATCCGTCAATCTCTTATTAAAACACATAGTGCCTTATCTCGTCTTAGGCAACCAAACCGTCTGTGGGGACAACCTTTGGACTTTTCTGATATCAGAGAACAATTAGGTGACATTAACCTCACTGTGAATCCTACAGATCCAATCACAAATCCTGCTACAGGAGGATTTCAGATACCTCCTTCACCACCTCCCTCATCTCCTTCCTCTTCTGGAGGAGATTCTTATTCAGACGAAGGCAATTCACCTTCTCAGCCTTCCACACCCATTACCCCAATGGAAAATCAGAACAACCCTGCTAGACCCTAGTTGGACCAGGATGCTGTAGTTGTACCTGGAGCCCAACACCCTTTACCTAAACACCCGGAGAAGTGGCTTCCCAAGTTTGATCCCGATTCAAAACAAATAGTTGAAGATCATATCAAAAAAATTATGTTAGCCATTAGACTCCGCAATGTTAAACATGAAGACGTTGTCTGTAGGTTGTTCCCTTATACTTTTGAGGGTAATGCATCCACTTGGTACTTTGCCCAATAGCCCCATACCATTGTGTCTTGGGAAAAGTTTGAGTCATGCTTTTTGGAAAAAATCGGAGATGGTAAACCTCCAGAAGTCTTAGTCATGGATCTTTCAAGCTTAAAAATGAACCCAAAAGAAAAAGTTAAAGATTTTAATCAAAGATTCTTAACGCTTAAAAATCGAATCCCTACAGATTCTATGCCTGCTGAGAGTCTTGTAATAGCCTACTACACTAAAGCTCTACATCAAAGTATAGCTATTTGGGTTAAACGATCTAAAAAGGCCACATTGTTAGAAGCCTTCGAGGAGGCTACCCAGATTGAAAAAGATATACTTAGTCTTAAGGACTCTTCTAGCAACGAAACTGAGACTAGCTCTTCTTTCAAAAAGAAGATTGAAATTCTCCCCAGACCTACACAAAGTAAAACACAACCTGAAAACTCTGATTTGGAAAAGCTAACTAAAGTTGTTCAAAAACTGTCTAATCAAGTTATAGATTTAAAAAGGTCAACTGAAGAAGCTTCCTCGAGTAAAGGACCCTAAAACCTCCTTTCTGAAAGCCCTTTCCTACCAATCGACCTAACCCAAACCCCGAAGGCTTAAATCTAGAAAGTTTGCAATGTGCCCTTCAAACAATCCTAGAAGCCCAATATAACTTGATGCCTCCTGATATCCCTCAGGAGGAAGTCGAACAGAAAACAGTTCAAGAAGAAGATTCTTCTCCAAAATTCTTTGGACACTTCTCGGATAGCATCTTTCAAGCTAACTTCGAGACTGTTCACCCTTATAACACTAGGAGTAAGACAACAAACAAACCTCATGTCGAGAACACTACAACTTCACCTCCAAAGCCATCTAAATCAGTAGAAACTAAACAGAGTAATGTCAGCCCTAAATTAGATTATGATGTTGTTGAAGATCTTAAAAAATTAAGGGCTAACATTTCTATTTATGAGTTATTGAAGTTTCCTTTTTTGTTACAGAAAATGTTGCAAAATATTTCAGAGAACGGCAAGAATGGTAATTCAAATGGTAACAAGGTTGTGCAAAGCAAAGTTCCACAAAAGACTTCCACTAAAAATAGTCATGATCCTCAAGATAAAGGAATCCTTCATGTAACCCCTGTAAATAATGTAAACAATGTAAATAATGTAGATAAAGTAGCATCAGAAATTGCGAGTAAAAAGCCACAAGCTACTACTCTTAGTACTCGCAAGAATGTACCTCCTTTTCTTTTGACTTTCGAAATTTTCAACAGAAATGTGCATAATTGTAAGGTTGACTCAGGAGCGTCATCTAATGTGATGCCTTGGTCTGTCTGCCAAAATATTAACACCGAAGTGGAACCAACTACTTTAAAAATCATACAACTTGATCGAACAAATGTCAAAGTTATAGGCGAACTAAAAAATGTATTGATTAGATTATCGTCTAACCCAAAGGTTCATCAGGTTATTGATATAATCGTTGTGGATATTCTAGAAGTGTATGGTCTGTTTTTGAGCAGGGACTGGTCGGAGCAGCTACATGGATACTTCGCAATAGACTGGTCTCACTTATGGCTTCCAGAGAATGATAAGCCTAACAAGATCATGGTGAATCGTGAGCGTTACCTTAAGTTCACAGTCACGGATTTAAATGATCCCAACGAACCATATACACCTTCTGCTGATTCACCCGAAGTCCAAGGGATGGACACCTCCTTCGGAAATTTCATGGCTGAAGTTTCACCTATCATTAATCCAGAACAGTAGTCTGAGATCGTAGCATATATCCAACCAATAGCTTCTATGCAACAGTCCTATGATCCCGATGAAAATCAAATTTGGTCTCTATATTTCGACAGTTCTAAGTCTAAAGAAGGAGCTGGTGCAGGCTGCATCATTATCGATCCGGCAGGTAACAAGACATTAATGGCTTGTAGACTAGAATTTGAATGTACTAACAATACAACAGGATATGAGGCTTTACTGCAAGGTCTCAGAAAAGACTTGGATATGAACATTCAAAACCTGGTTGTATTTGGTGACTCTGAAATAGTGGTTAGGTAGGTAAGAGACTCTATACACTGTCTTTCCCGCATCTCAAAAGTTACCAGTCTGAGGTATGGAGTTTAATGAACAAATTTTCTGCTTTCAATATAAATTCCATTCCTAGATTAAACAATACTGAAGCAGATCTACTAGCTAATGTAGCCTCTAAAATTCTTCCTGTAGAAGGCTTGTCCCCAAACGCATTCTCCGTGGAGCTACTGTTTCGACCATCTGTTCCTGACAATATCACAAATTGGAGAGTATTTGACGATGATCAACAGATCATTAAATTTTTGCACATGGAAGAAACCTTTCAAGGCGCTGTGATAGATGAACACACGCACGATGACAATTTGCACGATTTTACAGTAATACCTGATCCAAAATCTCCTGAAGCTCTATCGGACATGGTAAATTCCATACCCAAATCCATAGTTAGATTAGAAAAGTTTTATGATTTTGAAGATAAATTTAAAAAGACGGTCAATTGTAAAACTAATAGTTCCTCATTGTCTTATGAAAAAGTCAATTTAGGGACTAGTGAAAATCCTCAATGTATCAACTTAGGCTTGGGATGTTCTAGACAAGAAAAATCTGCTTTTGTTAAATTATTTAAATAATTTAAGGATGTCTTTGCATGGACATATGATGATCTCAAAACGTTCGATCCTAATATTATACAGCATGTCATCCCGATGAAGCCCCAAACCTTACCCTTCCAACAGAAACTGAGGAAAATGCACCCTAAACTAGAACCGACCGTTCAAAAAGAATTGAATAAACTCCTAAGTGCTAAAATAATCTTTTCTGTTAGACACACCCAATGGGTTTCCAACCTCGTCCATGTCTGGAAGAAAAATGGGGAAATCCGACTTTGTGTCGATTTCTGAAAGCTCAATAGAGCGTCTGACAAAGACAATTATCCTGTCCCATCCATGGAACAGATCCTTCAACAAGTGTCTGGTTCCGAGAGGCTATCCTTATTGGATGGTTTCTCTGGATACAACCAAGTCCCGATGTCTCCACCAGACCAACTAAAAACTACATTCCGTACTCCGTGGGGCACTTATGCTTATCGCAAAATGCCCTTTGGATTGATTAATGTTGGTGCTACCTTTCAGAGAGCAGAGGACATTGCTTTTCGAGGCTTAATAAATCACTCCGTTGTAGTTTACTTAGTTGATGTGACCATTTATTCTAAGAAAAAAGGTGATCATTTAGCTCACTTACGAGCCGTTTTGCTACGATGTCGTAAATACGACATCTCCTTAAACCCCAAAAATTCCATCTTTGCAGTAGAACAGGGTAAACTCCTAGGATTTATTGTGTCTAGCGATGGGATGATTATTGACCCCGAAAGGACTCAAGTCATTGCTAAAATTCCCCCACCTACATCCAAAAAATCCATGCAGTCTTTCTTAGGCCAGATTAATTTCGTGAGAAGATTTATCCCCAGTTTCTCCGAAATGGTCAGGCCTCTACAAAACTTGACTAAGAAAGACATCCAATATCACTGGGGACCCACAGAAAACCAAGATTTTAATTCCATAAATAAGGCCATAATAGACACTCCGTCTCTCATGAGCCCTGACTTCTCTCAAGATTTTACACTCTATACTTTTTCCTCTGATCGTTCCTATGTTGCAGTCCTTACTCAGAAGAATTTTGATAATAATGAAGTACCCATCGCCTTTATGAGCTCTACTTTCAAAGGTGTTGAACTTAACTACCCAACGGTTGATCGGCAAGCCTACACTATTTTCAAAGCAGTCAAGCATTTCCGGTCCTATATTTTGAAGTCAAGGACGAAAGTTATTGTCCCCTACCCTGCCATAAGGAACTTGTTAGTGCAGAAGGAGTTAGGAGAGAAGAGAGCTAACTGGGTCACCTCCTTGTAGGAGTATGACCTGGAAATCACCTCGTCTCAGATCATGAGAGGCCAAGGATTGTGTAATTTGGTTGTTGATTCAGAAATAGGACAGCAAGAAGATAGTGATACGTCAAACCCAGAACAACGCAATCAAAGTTTGATTGGTTGTGCACAAAACCTCGTAAGTCCTTGGTACGACGATATTAGATTATGTATTGAACATGGATCAACCCCTCGTCACCTTGACCCTGCCAAGAGAAGAGCATTGAGACTAAAGTCCGCCTCCTTTCATCTAATTAACGGTATACTATTTCGTCAGAATTTTGATGGCATACTGATGAGCTGCCTCAAAAAAGATGAAACAGAAAAATTATTGCTCGAGTTGCATGCAGGAGAAGCTAGTGGTCACTTCGGTAGCGAAACCACTTCTCATAAGGTTTTAAGAGTCGGTTACTACTGGCCCACGCTTTTTAGGGACGCCCATGCCTTGTGTCGTAAATGTATCATCTGTCAGAAAGCATCAGGGCGGTTGCAAAAACTAGCCTTTCCCTTGCAACCCGTCTCAGTGGATTCTCCTTTCCAGCAATGGGGCCTTGATATCATAGGTCCTGTTAACCCTCCGTCTTCACAAAAACACAAGTATATTGTGATAGCCACAGACCACTTTACTCGATGGTCTAAAGCTGCTGCGCTAAGAACTTTTAACACAAGTCAGGTGATTGGTTTTTTGAACTCGAATATTATCACTCGTTTTGGTATCCCTGATTGTCTAGTCTTTGATAATGCTTCATACTTTTCTTCTCTTGAGATGAGTGAGTTCTCTTTGGAGAGAGGAATAAAGCTGAAGTATTCTTCTAGTTACTACCCCCAGGGTAATGGCTTAGAAGAATCAACAAACAAGAACTTGATCAAAATTATCAAGAGGACAGTGGCTGAAAATCACAAGAATTGGCACAATGCACTACTGAACGCACTATGGGCTGATAGGGTAACACCCAAAGATGCTATAGGTAACTCCCCCTTTTTTCTCATTTATGGAAGAGAAGCCATTCTTCCACCCCACATTCTTCTTCCTTCGCTTCAGTTGTCACAAAAGGTCCAAGAAGAAGATTGTCCCCCTTTAGAAAATCGAATTAACGCTTTAATGAAGTTAGAAGAAGTAAGAGCCCAAGCTAAGTGTAAATTAGATCAACATCAACAATTTATTAAAAGCTGGTTTGATTCTAATTTTGCTTCTGATAGGTATTTTGAAGTAGGCGATCTCGTCTTAAAGTGGGACAAACCACACGAAGGAAAGGGTGAGCACACCAAGTTTCAAAACTTATGGCTTGGGCCATTTTTAATTGTTGAAAAGTTGGGTCCTAGTTCCTTTCAATTACAGAATCTTGAAGGGCAGCTTGACACCTATCCGGTGAATGGCCAAGCCCTCAAAAGATACTTTGCTTGATAACTACCCTTGTATATTATGTAAATATTTATTTATTTTTTGCATTTTTCGTTTGCTTTCTGTTTTGATTTTGATTTGAATTTATCAGTTTTTTGTGTTTTTTGAAAAATACGCATACCTGTGCACTGAGCCATTCAGACAAAGACGATAGAAAAAATTCTTCGCTGAAATAACTTCTGAAATTTTGTACAAACATCAGTGATGTATTTCTAAATTGATATCTACATTGGAAAAATTCTGTTGTTTGAAAGAAGTTTACTGATTTCAATCTTTGAGCAAAGTTTGTCATGATCATCTATTATCATTTTACGCTATCCCTTTTCTGTAAAGGAATGACTCAAAAAGATGTCTCCCTGTCATAGGAAGTTGTTTTTATAAATAAAACATTTCTGGAGCTAAATAAAGGACAGTGTTAAAAAATTCTGATGAGGTCTGAAAAAATATGTTAAAATATCAAGATTATCAGTGTCACCCCGCTCAGCTATATATCTACAAAAGAAAAACAAGATAAAATTATTAATAAGAGCTGTGGGAAGTGCTTGTAAACCCGTCGGGATGCTGAACAGGTCCACTGGCAACGGGTAAATGCATGCATGGTGCCAAGATAACTTCGTCGGGGTACTGAACAGGCCTGCTGGTAGCGAAGCAATGTCGGGTATATGAAAATCTATAAAAAAAAATATGAGAAACCTCTTTAATGTCCTTTATTCTGATCTAGAACTTCTTGACATGATACAGATGTCAGAGTGGGTTAAATGGCAACCCTGTCGAGGCTATGGATGCCTGATGGTAGCAGTGGCCATGCCAACAATATTGAATATTTTATCCTTAATATCATGACTTGTTGATCTTAAGACTGTTATCAGTTTTCATCTTTTAAAAACACTTCTGGAAAAGATGGTAAATGATGATGTTTGTACGATTTTCTGGTTGTTGTTTTTGAGTTGAAATTTTCTTTGCTGTCCTAATCTGAATTTATTTCTTTTAACAGAGATAACTACTTCTACAATTGTGTCGCCATTGTTGGAAGCCAATTCAATTTTTTCTATTGTCTTATAAGATGCCTACACCTATGTCTTCCGAACTTCAAATTGTCGTCGAATTTTTCAAATAGACGATATTTTCATTTCTTGCGACACTTGGGAATTGGTCTCCATTAAGTTTTCACGACTATAAGCGTGAAAACTTCTCCTTTCGAGGTCACATTTCGATCACTATCTGAATTGTCGTCATCTTTTTATCAATATTTTCTATGGCATTTACCTTTGGTTTATCGTTATGTGGCTGAAAGGATTTTTGAACTATGCCTATTTGGACATTCTTATATTGATTGCATAACTTGATTTTATTATGGCTCTTGGCTTGTCAATTTTATGAGTATCGATTGGCACAATGGTTTAAAACTTTTGATTTATACAATGGTGCATGGTTAACACTCGGTGTTGGTTACACGTTGAATATTCATGTTCTAAAAACTATAGTTTTTTTGGCACGTTGGCATAACACTCACCATTTGATTCTTTGGTTGGCCAAACGATATGGATTTTGAGTTATGCTATGATTGATTGAACATATGTGGAATTTTCCGGTTGTACTTTACCATAACTATTATGCATGGCGGTGAATAACTCCACCACCCTCGCATGCACACATTAATGCTTTCCCCCTTTGATCGTTCATTGTTTTTAGAATGAATAACTCTGCTCCTATGTGTTGGTGAGTTTGAACCAAATCCTTACCATGTGCTCGATTCATGGCACCAGTCATCCGAGCTGAACCCAGTGGGAGCCAAACTTTGTTGATGTTTGACAGTGCCCATGGTGACCTTGAGGAAAATGGGCGGCTTACGTTTATACAAAGATTTGAGGGTTTTAACCTCTGCGTAGCTCGACAATTTTCTTTGACCTTTGATGGCTGTCGAGCCAAGGTCGGCGATATTCAACTGGAAATTGATGAACAATTTATCAGTCTTGCTACGGGTTTGCCTGCCACTGGACAACGATGGTCCAAGAATTGCAAAGTAGAGGAGGTCCCATGGACACTGCTCTTCCAGTCGCGTAAAATCAACTCCTGTGATAAAGGTATGCCCGTGACCATGCTTAAACAACATTGGCACGATTTATTGATGATAATCAAACAGTTTATCACCTGTGAGGGTCGGTATGGGTTTGTGTTCTTGCACCACCTTCGTTTTCTTATGGTTTTTATGTGTTATCAGCTCAATATGCCGTATTATTTGCATAGACGCCTATTTAAAATTTCAAAGAAGTACAAAAGAAATCAGGTTGATAGTATCCTTTTTCATTATGGGCTGGTTAAGCTTATTTTTGTCTGTCATTTGAGTCTGCACGGGGATTGTTGGAGCAATTTCGTGGCTCGCAATGGTTTCGTGGATTCGAACCTTACACAGGTCGACAAACCAGTGGTGAGCGAGGTCAAGGTTGTACCTCCAGTACCCTACCATACCCTACTGCCCAAACCATTAGCCGACCTTCCTACCGACCTACCCCACACTGTGACTAAGGGTGTTGAGACTGTTAAGCCTATGGGCAAAAGGCCCAAGGCAAACCTCACTGCAAACGCTAAAGGGAAAAAGAATGTGCGTTTGATTTCATGGATGGCAAGAAATAAGCCAATTCCCCCTATCGAACCAAACCCTATCGTGTTGAGTGAGGACTCTGATTCGGAAGTGGAGCGTTTCTTGGCTAGCGAATACCCCTATTCGCAAGGTTTGTGTGCCGAACCCTCGTATGAATTTGTGTCAAACCTACCCCCCTACCTATAGGATGACCCTAACTACCCAGGCATTAAGTTGCCTTGTGAAGCCCCCAATCATTTATCCAAACCCTCTCCTACTCTGTTTAAACCTACGGTGCCACCCTATGATCAATGCAGTTCATGGTTAGAACGATATTATCTGGATGTTCCGATTCTCCATTCAAGAATTCAATCTTTGGAGGATTGGGTTGCACTGTTTACCAGTCAAAAGGCCAAGCTACAAGCCACTGATAAGAAACAAAAAATGACAGGCTCCATCTTGTTTAAAAATGTTGAATCAGCCACGGCTGTCGTGAATTCTAAGTTGACATAATTAAGAAGCCTCGTCATCACACAGGTATATTTTTATATCACTTGTTTATGTAACAATTCGAATTCAGTTTTAAACAGTTTTGTTTACAGCATTGATTCGCTCTATTACATTGTATGCATTCTATACATAGCTTTTCTTTGACTAAATGGAAGTTCGTTTTCCCAATTTATCTTTTCTTAGATTTTCATTGATTTGATTGATTTTAGTGTGGATTTGATTTGTTTGATTGAGTTAAAATGGATGCTCTGCTGTCAATTGATTTCGTTTGCATCTATTCTAGATAGGAGTTGTTTCTCATATTCAATTTTGAATGCAATCACATTTTGATTCGATTTCTTTATAATGCATACACTATGATTGGTAACGATTTTGATGAGGTTACTTGTTATGGTTTGTTGTGCCATTATGATTTTTAAAGAACATGATTTCAACTCGAATCATTTCCAATGTGACTTTGTTTCTTCGGAATCAATGTTGTTTATTTTAATCCTGTACCAACGCACTCAAATCATAAAACAGATTTAATTCATAATGAGTATGCTAAAAACCCAGCCAGTTAATTCGCATTGGTTTACTGTTAGCTAGACCATGTTATCAGTTGGATTCGTATTTGCGATAGATACTCTGTTTGAATTTGATTTCTAAAATGAGATTGGTTATATCCGGATTCACGATTTGTTTCTATGTTAAACTCGGCCATGATTCGTTTCAAATCAATGATTTCGTTCAAAACCAATCGAGTTTATTTACCCAATTTACAATAACCAATTATCACTTAGGTCGATTCTAATCAAAGTCAAATTAATCTGGTTACGATTTTGTATGAGTTGATTCTTGTCCCTGTTCGAATTGGTCTACCTGTCGCATGAATCGATTGATGTCATGACAGTTATAACAATTTTAAAATAATTCTGTGTTGATCGGATCGTATCTCTTGTTGTTGGAAAAACACAACGTTTTCTTGTCATTTGTTTGATTGCATTACTTTTCGAATTGGATATGAAGCGATTTTTAAAAATATTTGGTTCTGTCTACCCGATTACAATCAAAACAGAGTATGACTATTTCTCTATTCGGTTATTGAAATATGATTCTATTGGATTGCAAATGATATAACATTTTGATTTGTTATTGGTTGTTAATTCAATTTGATTTTATTAAAAAGATTTGATTCAATTTCCATTCTGATCATGTATGTTATTTTAGACTAGCTACAGAATCAAATGATTCTGTACCTAAGTCTGTAGAATTAGATTTTTATTGTTTTGCTAATAAAATATCTTTCTAACTTGTTATTTTTTGTCCATTGCAGATGAATTCGAAATTGCATTGGATTTGATGAGCAGTTAGGGGATATTTGAAATATTTTGATATCATTTTAGTTTCCTAGTTTAGTTGATTTTGGGAATATCTTCCCAGATTATGTAAACAGTTTGATAACTACCATAGGGAGGTTTTACCCTGTGGAAAAACTTATAAATACATATTATTTTTGTAATAATGATCATCCTCATTGGTGGGAGAACAAGGATATGGAATTTTAATACAGTCTGAGACAAAATTTGATATTCTGCTACAGCTTTAGCTTTTCATAATATCAATATTTTTTTTTATGTTTATGTGTATCTATTTGCATTTGGTTAATGACTACTTTAGCTATCTTAATCTTTTTTCAAATGATATGATTTAATCACTATAATCCATATCTGATTTCTTCCAGTACTTAAAAAACATAGCAATTGTTTGATTCAATTTGTGAACGACAGATTTCTCTTCTTCATAAGTTGGATTATTAAGTATAAGTTTTTGCATAACAGGTTTCCCTTATTGCAGAGATTTATAAATCATATAATTGTTATGATTTTGTATGTCTTGTTTGTCCTGTAAATAAACTCAAAGAGCAGCACAGCCTATCATTTACGAGAAGCTTCTGGATCATCCGGTGCGAGTTTCCTTCCTCCGACCATCTTCGAAGTCATCATACACAGGACAAATCTGGAGGGTTTCCAGGTCAGATTGTCATTTGTTTAGTATATTAGATTGTTTAATTTCAATAAGTTATTTCTTATTTATAAAAATAAAAAATCAACAAAAATATTCTTCACTTTCTTAGGGCAGAAATCAAATGAGTTTTACAGGTTTTATTTAAATCTGCCAGTTGTAGATATTGTATATTTGTGAATAAGTTATAGTGCAATAAGTAGTTAGATAATTAATTATTAGAGTTTTTTTTTTTTACGAAAACAGTTATGTTGCATTAAGCGGCATTCTGGCCAGCCAGGATCAAAAAGTTACAAATCTGAAGAAGATTGGTGACCTCTAACAGTGTTGCCAACCTTCTTGTGAATGTCTTGGGAGACCAATCCCCTCTGCTCTTTGAGCTAATTCGATGATATGACAAAGATTGCGTACATGAGTAAATTCTCACAAACTGTGAGCATAGAAAAAGACAGAAGCAAAGAATTATACCAAGGGGGCTGAAGTTTTCCCCTTAATGTAGGGGTCCAGCTTTTTCTGAGAACCTAAAGAAATGTTGGAGGCTGCCTCCTTTTCTCTGCGCGCTTTGTTGGTCCTTCTCCCTTGGGTTAGGGGTGGGGACGGGGCTGAGTTGTCTTCAGGTTCAGAAGTTCCCCCAGAGCCGCTAGAGGGGACTATAACAACCAGGGCTGCATGGGCAGAGGGTTACGGATCTGAAGCCCGAACTTCTCTCGCTGCTACTGAATCTGGGTGGGTGGATTCAGGAAGGCTTTCGTCTGCTGGAGGATCTTCCTTGACTGTTGTTTCTTCTGCATCTGGGGCTTCATCTTCCTTCAGCGCATCAAAACTGTTTTTATTTTCTAGAGTTGCCTCTGCTGAATAAGTGGCCTTTGGGGCCTGGGATTGTGGATCCTTTCGCTTTGACTGCCTTCGTCGGTTATAAACTGGCTGAAAATCATTTGCTTTGACTGGTCCCGGTTCCTCAGAGGCTTTGGGGAAGTTCCTTGCGAAGTGACCGTAAGCATGGCATTGGAGGCACTTAAAGGGAATCTGCTCGTAGTCCAGCTCTTGGATATGGCACCATTCCTCCAGGGAGAGCTTAATGGCTTCTGGAAGACCTTTCTCGAGGTTAACCTCAACACAAATGTGAGCGCAGGTATACTGGTCCCCTTTCGGCTCCGCGCTGTCTAGGAAACATCCAAGCTTATTCCCAATGTCCTCCAGAGAACTTGTCCCCCAGAGATGCAAGGGAAGGTGAGGCAGCCTAACCCAAACAAGAGATGCGGTGATCTCGACTTCGGGGTTGAAGTCAAGAGTCCAGGGGGCTAAGAACAGTCCTCTCGACCCCATGAAATAGGGTCCAGATCTGAAAACTAGGTCACGGTCCTCTTTGGTCAAGAAACTGAAGACAAAAAAACCCCTGCCTACTGCGATCAGAGAAGTTGTTCCCTTTATCAACGATTTCCAGCGATCATCCATCCATGCCTCCACCGTTTTGGGGCTAGGCCATAACCCCGTAAACTTTCCGATGAGGGACTTTTCTGCCAGAAGGAGGGCAAGAGAGCAAGGCTGCTCTGGAGATAGTTCCAGAGAAGGGATCTCCTCCATCTTCTTAAAAAACTTAGATGAGAGAGAAGGCTTGGATTTGGGTCCTACCGAGCGGACTAACGCTTTGAATGCTTCCAAAGGGTCTTTGCCCCTCTCGGCAATCGGATCTGGGGCCATCGTAGCCGACCTCCAGCAGCAAGAAGACAATCCGCATGCAAAAACGCGTATCCCCCTGATCGGATGTTGTAATAGGCCAAGGCCACACGTTGAAACACCGAGTCCATGCACTGAAACATCGATCCATTGTTACTCAGGCCACGCAGGAGGAGACGATTCGCGGCTTTGTATGCACAGGGCGTCGAAAAGGGGGTCGCGACCTTCAGACCTACAAACACTGCCCTTGAGCCAGATCTGTGTGCTGGCAGTGAGGGCATCCAAAACCAAGATCTGGAGCAGGAATTCGGGGTGCCGGTCAAGCTAAGCCTGGCCGTCGAGAGGGCCGAGGCTGCATGTGTGCACGGCTAGGGTTCGCCTCCATTCCGTTTTTTTCTCTTAGTAAACTTTCTCGTAATTTTGGATTGGTTTTAGACTCCCGATAATTAATTATTAGAGTTAGTGTAATAGTAATTAGTAGTTTATATTTAGTTTTAGTTTAATTTATTTAGTAGTTTGTTTTAATTAGATTAGTGTATTAGTTTGTTTTTAGTTAATTTGTTTTATTAGTTTTAGTTAGTTTA